>CM040184.1:42193846-42216346 GCA_022606455.1 Callitettix versicolor
CTTAACTGACACGGTTGTTAGGTCTAACATGGTGATGCGTGAAAAAAACCTTTATTAATTTTTTTAAAGAATACTTATAACCTAACTGACACGGTTGTTGGGCCTAATACGGTGATGCATGAAAAAAACCTTTATATTTTTTTTAAAGAGTACTCCATAACTTAACTAACACGGTTGTTAGACCTAACACAATGATGCGTGAAAAAACCTTTATATTTTTTTAAAGAATACCACATATCCTAACTGACATGGTTGTTGGGCCTATCATGGCGATGTGTGAAAAAACCGTTATTTTTTTTAAAGAGTACTCCAAACTTTAACTGACACGGTTGTTAGGCCTAACATGGTGATGCGTGAAAAATCATTTTATTTTTTTTAAAGAATATTCCATAAGTTAACTAACATGGTTGTTAGGCCTAATGCGGTGATGCATTAAAAAAACCTTTATTTATGTTTTAAAAAAGAGTACTCCAGAACCTAACTGACACAGTTGTTGGGCCTAATACGGTGATGCAGGAAAAAAGCCTTAATTTTTTTTAAAGAGTACTCCATATCTTAACTAACACGGTGGTGCGTTAAAAAAACCTTTATTTTAAAAAAGAAATTCACCATAACCTAACTGACACGGTTGTTGGTCCTAACACGGTCTTGCGTGATCTTTAATGTATATTACGATTGCGGGAAAAGCCGTGACGGTTAACAGGTAATCATATTATATTTCTGAAAGTTTGTTCTTGTTTATTTGTTTGTTATTCAATCACACTTTAACTACTGGACCAATTAAGATTAAATTTGGTGTGAACACGGTTTAGGTACCTGAGATAAACACAATACTATTCCAGTTTAATTGTATAATAGTGACTTCTTAATAATACTGTATTTTATTAAAATATGACAGGACCCTGTTTTAGAGTATCGAGTAGCAAAAATGTATATTTCTTGGCCGAAAACCATACATATTATAATATTGTAAATAGAAATATATTAAAATGAAATGACCTATTCTGATTTTGAAAATCGACTATAAATTTTATTGCCTACATTTATAATTGCAGGCAAAGCCGCAACGGGTAACAGCTAGTATATGTATATATATATATATATATATATATATATATATATATATATATATATATATGTGTGTGTGTGTGTGTGATTAGATTTCATGATAGGATCCCATTTTAATGTTCCGGGTCCGGGTCTTACCATGATATCCACTCTAACAGTCTGTTTCCTAATATAAATAGTAGTAATGTAGAGAATTCGTTTCGGAATACAGTGTATCTCTCATTAACCCTAGGCACAATATAATTTTGCTATCCACTTATTCCATCTTATTTCCGTTTTCCCTTATAAGTTTTTGGAAGTTTTTGAACATCAAGTCGGCGAGACAGTTGAGTACACGATTGTTAGGCCTATCACGGTGATGTGTGAAAATAACCTCAATTTTTTAAAGAATACTACATAACCTAATTGACACGGTTGTTAGGCCTAACACGGTGATGCGTCAAAAAACCTTTATATTTTTTTAAAGAATACTACATATCCTAATTGACACGGTTGTTGGGCCTATCACGGTAAATTGTGAAAAAACCTTTATTTTTTTTAAAGAGTACTGACCTTAACTGACACGGTTGTTAGGTCTAACATGGTGATGCGTGAAAAAACCTTTATTAATTTTTTTAAAGAATACTTATAACCTAACTGACACGGTTGTTGGGCCTAATAGGGTGATGCATGAAAAAAAACCTTTATATTTTTTTTAAAGAGTACTCCATAACTTAACTAACACGGTTGTTAGGCCTAACACAATGATGCGTGAAAAAACCTTTATATTTTTTTAAAGAATACCACATATCCTAACTGACATGGTTGTTGGGCCTATCATGGCAATGTGTGAAAAAACCGTTATTTTTTTTAAAGAGTACTCCAAACCTTAACTGACACGGTTGTTAGGCCTAACATGGTGATGCGTGAAAAATCTTTATATTTTTTTTTAAAGAATACTCCATAAGTTAACTAACATGGTTGTTAGGCCTAATGCGGTGATGCATTAAAAAAACCTTTATTTATGTTTTAAAAAAGAGTACTCCAGAACCTAACTGACACAGTTGTTGGGCCTAATACGGTGATGCAGGAAAAAAGCCTTCATTTTTTTTTAAAGAGTAGTCCATATCTTAACTAACACGGTGGTGCGTTAAAAAAACCTTTATTTTAAAAAAGAAATACACCATAACCTAACTGACACGGTTGTTGATCCTAACACGGTGATGCGTGATCTTTAATGTATATTATGATTGCGGGCAAAGCCGTGACGGGTAACAGGTAATCATATTATATTTCTGAAAGTTTGTTCTTGTTTATTTGTTTGTTATTCAATCACACTTTAACTACTGGACCAATTAAGATTAAATTTGGTATGAACACGGTTTAGGTACCTGAGATAAACACAATACTATTCCAGTTTAATTTTATAATAGTGACTTCTTAATAATACTGTATTTTATTAAAATATGACAGGACCCTGTTTTAGAGTATCGAGTAGCAAAAATGTATATGTCTTGGCCGAAAACCATACATATTATAATATTGTAAATAGAAATATATTAAAATGAAATGACCAATTCTGATTTTGAAAATCGACTATAAATTTTATTGCCTACATTATAATTGCAGGCAAAGCCGCAACGGGTAACAGCTAGTATATGTATATATATATATATATATATATATATATATATATATATATATATATATATAGTGTGTGTGTGTGTGTGATTAGATTTCATGATAGGATCCCATTTTAATGTTCCGGGTCCGGGTCTTACCATGATATCCGCTCTAACAGTCTGTTTCCCAATATAAATAGTAGTAATGTAGAGAATTCGTTTCGGAATACAGTATATCTCTCATTAACCCTAGGCACAATATAATTTTGCTATCCACTTATTCCATCTTATTTCCGTTTTCCCTTATAAGTTTTTGAACATCAAGTCGGCGAGACAGTTGCGTGTAACGATTGTTTTATGCAATAAGTACGTCCTATTTATTGCTGAATCCCGCTTTCTGTTTCTGTTCAACTGACCGGGTGCTTTCGTAAATAAACGGCAAATTTCTATAAAGGTATTTCCAGTTGTTGATTGTACCGTTAGAGGAAAGCTTTAGAATAACCTGTTCACGCACCTGTCTCGCTGGCAGAAATACCGGACAAAAATTTCCAAAAGAAATTTGTCTTCTTCTTACTCTCTTTTTGAGACGCTAATTACACCATCTTATAAAAACGATTATAACCAGCATGTAATTAGCGTTTTCAACTGTCATATTGAATTTAAAATATAAAAAATGAACCCTGACAGCCGTAAAATTAGATATCTATAAATGTTGACAATTCATAAATGTTAAATCATGCAGTTCTCAACGCTGATTACAAAGACTAAAATAAGATTTTCAAAAATATTTTAGACAAAAAAGTTATGACTTTTGAAATAATGAAACGGCCATTTAAAACTGTTGACCGAATTTTGTTTCTTATCTTATTAATTCAGACTATTATCGAAATCGATTTTTGTGCCAAATTTGAATCAAATAGGAGTAAAAATTACGAACGTGAGCGTGATGAAACGCACACAAGTAGGTGCACACACACACACACACACACACACACACAAATAAATCTTATTCATATTATATTTCTGAAAGTTTGTTTGTTTGTTTGTTTGTTATTCAATCACGCTTTAACCATTGGACCAATTAAGATGAAATTTGGTACGAATATGGTTTAAGTATCTGAGATACACATAGGTCTATTTCCGTTTTACAAAACGTCATTATACTACTTACCCAGCCCAAAATAATTATTAGTATTTAGTTTTGTGACATGTGTAAACTGTAGTTAGGTTTAATTACTGTTTACTGGACATGAGATTTAGGCACCTGAGATGGACATAGATCTAATCCCATTTTACAAATCTTAATCTATGTTTTATTTATTGCAAAATTATTGTTTTTAATGTTACATTTTCATCTAATAATCACAATCTGGTATTTTTCATTTAGGACTTTTCAATGTTTTTGAAGCAGAGTGCAGAATAATATTAAATACAATTTTATTAGGATACTTTAATTGTATGGTAGTATATATATTTGTGTAATTACATTATATGAAAAAATGGTAAATATGCAGTGTAGCATATCCTGGATTTTTCGATATTTTTGTTACTAAGCTTTAATACAGAGTATTATAAAATATGTATTTGATTGCGTAAATTTATATAAGGCCTCTTAATACAATACTGTAACACTTATACAAAAACAGTTATACGTATCGCCTTATAGCCGCCTCGGTGGCCTAGTTTATAGCGTACTGCGCTTTCACCCCGAGGACCCGGGTTCGATTCCCGGCCAGGGTTTGGCATTTTCATACGCTATAAATCATCCCATCGTCTGCATTAGCCCAAGTTTGCACAACAGTCGGACGTTAAACAAAAAAAAGTATCGCCTTATGGCTTGGCAACCAACAAACCTAGCTGCGATATTTGTTGCCTACCTTGAAGATGTTAAGCGTTAGTTGTGTTATTTAGCAAATTTCCTTTGGACGCGTGCGCGCGCACGTGTGTGTGTGTGTGTGTGTGTGTGTGTGTGTGTGTGGTGAGAACTCTTACGTTAGCAATTTTGGCCATTTAAATTCTCGAAAAAAATCTAAAATTATTGTTTCTAAATCAGTTTTAAAAAACTGCGTAAATTTACATTATATGAATTTTCAAAATCTGTTGAAATTAAGAATTTGAATTTTTCAGAGATAAGGGTTAATTTTTTTATTTTCGATGAAATTTGAAAATGCAAAAACAAATTTTAATTGTAATTATGATGATTATATCCAAATATTAGGGGGGAGAAATGGTAAAATTAATTTTTAACATTCGCTTCCATCACGTAAGCAAAATAGCTGCTTGTCGCGATTATTTTGAAATTCTATTGATAATTATTGAGACGACAGACATGGTTAATTTTTTAAAATGCCAATAATAATTAAAAAATTTAAACAGATTCTATCACACAATGATCAGCTTTATGGAAATAGTTTGGCAAATGTTATTAGAAAAGTTGATAGGACACTCTCCTCCCCTCTCCTGACATAGTTACTGCTGCCCAAAGTCACGAGCTTAGGCTAATTGCGTCAACTGTACACAGCTGCCTCTTCCACTCAGTAAGCCCGACGCGAAAACAAAAACCCGTTTTATATTTGACTGGCCAAAGCATCATGACACTAAATTTTAATTGACTTTTTTTCAGACGAAAAGACCGAGACTTCTGAGCCCCGGTTATTCTCTCATGACCTCCATCACAGTCTGCAGCATGGCATCAATCAGACTCTCCGTAAAAGTGAGTCCATTCTGCACAACCTGCACGATAAACTGCATTCACTCCATGACCACCTGATCAACATCAAGCAACATCATCAAGACGCGATAATCCATCACGGTAACAAATTCAAAGACTGGATTAAAAATCCTACTTCGCTGATTAAGCGTCCTTCAGTTGAAGAAACTCCTTTCAATGTGTCTGACTTCCTGACAACTACTGAACTTGCAGAATCGCCTGAAAATTCTCATCCCAGAAGAACAAACTCGAACTTAAATCCAGGCATTAATTCAACATATCTTACCGAACTTGCTGATAACAGTAGTAAAGCAACCAAAGGCGATGATGGGAATAAACCTAACGCGAACCATCAGTCCGTAAATCCAAAGGTAATTAACCTTATCAATTCTTCAGTAGTATTCAACACAATAATAGAAAAACAAAACAGCAATGAAAAGCATCCAATTTCAGTTGCAGAAAGTTCAAATTCATCCGTTGATTTGCAGCGACACAACAACAGTTCCGTTAAAACTTCGCAACAGAACAACTTCGATCTTCACTTACCAGACACTACAGTTTCCACTTTCCTGTCGACAAACTTTGATTTCGAAGACGTATCAGAAATTCCTACTGAAAGTGCAATTAATCCTCTTGTAACAGCAGATCAAGATAAATCATCAGTCATCAACGCATCTTCCGAAACACCATTAACCATCCAAGAAGATAGTAAACCATCTGGTGGAATTTCCGAAGCTCTGCCTAGTGCGTCAGGTCCTAAAACAATCGATTCTATTTTAAATAAATCAGAACAAAATTTAACGTTTCAAGAACCAGCAGAAACGTATCCAGAAACTACAGCACTGTCGAACAACAACGGCAAAGATTTCAATAATTTTACCTTTACCACAACAGATCGGCCGATTAAATTCCCCGACGAATGGGACGCGGCATTTATAGGACGTGCCACAGCAGAAACAAATTCGTCATTATCTTCACAAAGAACTGAAGTTTCGACTAAATCTTCACTTACTTTCGAAGAAAGTGAAGATACTATAGACGTTAGATTCGGGGGGTTAGATGCGATTCAAAATAGAAACGGAAAACAGAAAGCCCTTGTACACAATATCGGTGATACAAAGTCAGGAGACAAGGGGATCCGTTTAGGGAACTTAACAAAACTTCTTTCCAATCGTGACTTTAAAGATACCATCCTGAAATATTATAATACAAATAATAATACAAGTAAGCAGGCAGTCGGTAATATTACATCTCCTCAGACGGACCTGAGAGTTAACCGTTCTGACTTTTACAACCACAAAGGACATCACAGAAGTAAAAGGTTCGCGGACGATTCGAGATTAGATGATGATGTCTTGGAAAATGAATCAATGGTTCAAAAACGAAATGATTCTGATGGAGTAAGTAGTTCTGTGAGTAACAACCACAGTACTGCGTCAAATATTCTTCCGGCAATGAAAGATAGCGTCAACGATGATTATCACTTGAAAACTATAATAGATTTTTTCCCCGTAATAAGTATGTACCAGGTACCTTTAAGCAGCTTTTTCGGGTACGGTGAAAACCCGTCAGAAGAAAATAGAAAATACTTTGTAAATATTAACGATGAATACCGAGACAGTAGTGAGAATGCAAATAACAGATCGCATATTAAAGAAAATAATGGAACAGTTAACGGTGAACGTAATAGTGATTTGAAGTCAGTGGTTCGTGAGTTAACACTGAATGATACGGCTTCAAGTTTACTGACACGATTATTGTACGAAGAAACAGCTGATGATCCGCGCATGAAAAAAAGTATCGAAGCAGGCGTGGATCCAATTTTGTCACAGAACAGAAGTTTTGTTGTTAATGCAACCGGCGATGGTGTCGGAACTGTAAAAGGAAACGGACATTTAAGTAGAATTTCTACACTGTATCCAGAAGGCATTGTCAGTAGCGAACTATTAAAGAATATTCAGGAAGCGTATTCTAGTAAAAAATTTACAGAAGAAGACTTGGAAACAGTCAATCAGCTTCTCGCCGATATGCTAATTTTGTTCAGAGAACGATCTATAGGAAGCGAAGCATTGGATAAAAGCAAACGTGGAGCGGTAAGTAAAGGAAGAAGATCTAGAGATGTTAAAGACGCCGCGACTACGGAGAGACTTGGTGGTGACCACGGGAAGACACAAAAAGCGACCGAAGCAGCGGACATCCTGGCGCTTCTGTCGGAGAGCCATCACCGCTACCAGCAAGATGAACCTTACACTTCGGAGGAGGAGCTGTACAGTTACGAAGAAGACGAAGAGTACTATTACGACAACGATGAAAATATTTCAGACGCGCCAAGAGATGCGGAGTATTCGGACGAAGCCTCCTTCGGAGACCTGATATCGCTAGCGTTAAAACACCGATCCCGGAAAGAAGAACCGAAACAGAGCGACGGACTAGACGAAACGGACTCGTGAACTAACTAGTAACGTTGTGTTAGGGTAATATTTATAATTATTCTCCGGGAATTGTTTTGTCAGAGGAAAGCAAACTGTGATTAGGACTGGGAGATTTAAGCTGACGATTTCGTTTGGTCGAGAGATACTTTAGACAAATGGGTTACCATTTTGAACAGAATATGGTTATTCACGGTGTGATAATTGTTTTTAATTTAGTTTTGACGAAAACTGTTTTTGCGATTTAATTACACAGAATTATTTATTAAATTGTAAAATTTATTATTTTAATTAAACTGAACACTATTGGATAATAAACAGTAACTGATTAAATAAGTTCAGTGAATGGTTATTTTCATATTTATGTTCCAACTTCAGTTTTTTAATGTTTTCATTTCGAGTTTGCTCAACATTTAATTTTCTTATTAGAATGAAAAAATAAAATTATTATTATTGTTCATATGTAGAATATTTTGTTAATGTTATTGTTTTAAAATTTAAGAACGATTCCATATTGTAATATTTTATTGTACTTGAAAAAATAAACATGTGTACAGTTTGCATAAAAAACCGATGTTTTTCTTTGCACTAAACTATTACTGTTACAAAAACCGAACTTCGTAATTAAATTCAAAAACATGAACGTCTTAAACATGAAATTCTCTTACGACGTAGAGATCTGCACTCCTGGTCGCTACACTACCTAACCTACTTCCTTCTTTTACATTTCTTTAGTGGAATCTTTTATCGAGGTACTTTTATGAAGCAATAACGTATTAATAATTGAAAACGAAATATTTATTTACCAAAAAATATTTGAAATTGTTATATAAAATAGTAAAACACAATATAGTTGTTTAGACTAAAACAAAGGTCTTACATTTATAAGATTATAATAAATATAATGACTGTCATAAAGTATGTGTTCAATATACAAATATTTAAGGCAACATTATATTGGTAATTTTTGATTTTCCCATTATCCCTAACTTGTATTTTGTTTTTTAGCTAAATTTTTAATGTTAGGTATGGCGAGAGGAGTGAATAGAAAAAAATCTGCCGAACGGAAGAATGTAACGGAAATAAGGAACGAACGATCAAACGAATTTCGTCTCTATATTTCTGTCTCTTTTTCTTTCTTCTTTTCCATAACAGTACACGTGCATTGTATGAAAACATTGAGTTGCTTTGGTTTCGGTATTTTCCCTTAGTTGAAGAACACGTGCACGTTGTAACCGTTTATAATACATTCCAAACTAATATAAACGTATATAATAATTGTTTTTAATATTGGTAGTTTTTAACAACATAACCTGAAACGTATTATGGCCTAACAGCTGATCAATGAAATCAGCTGATCGTTACGAATCAATATAAAACAACTGATATTTTACTATAACTACAATAAATAATATCTAAGCTAGGTTCACGTATTTATTTAAACAAAACGAGATATCTGTAAACATATCTTCAAACTAATTATATATTCAGCAAAGATATTAACAAAAGCTTCGCTTCCGTGGGTAACTCCCCGAGTTCCACACGTGTACTTTTTCATTCTAATATGTTTAGTTTGCTAAACACGTGTTTAAAATCAGCTGTAGTTCTGATGATCGTGTTAATATAATTAGTTGCAGCATAAAAATAACAGCTGATGTGGAAAAACCAAATTCACATGTTTTTCAAGTGAATGCTTATTTTTTTAACCTTTGTTGCTCATTTCAGCCAATTTATAATTTTATTGAATGCTAATCGATATGACGTAGCAATGTTTTAAGCTGATATTGTTTTTAAGATCGATATTGTTAGCAATGTTTTAAGTCTTATATATCATTATTTGTGTAATAGTTCTCGAGATATACACAAATATGTGAACGATAACTATCATTTTTAAATATAGGGAATATTATTTCTATTTTACGTTATAAATATACCAGATAGAGTAATTTTAAAAAAAAGGTAATTAAACAGACAACTGTCATTGTTAATTTAGTAATTCCAATTAAAATTTAAACAAATATTTTTTAAAGTAGATTCAAAAGTAATTAAATGATAGAACTTTCCATGAAGTATAAGACAAAATTATATATTAAACAAAGTTTGAATAATAAAAACTTTTTTAATAAAAAAGTGATTGATTTGTGATGTTATTAACATGAAGTAAGTTTTATTAGTTTTTGGGAGATTTGTTTCAACGAAACGAATCAGCGAGACAGCTGCGTGTCGCGATTATTATTTTTATACCCAATTTTAACTAAAACCATCAGTTTGTATTTGTTAGATGGAAAAAAACTTTTAAATATAACTGTCACAACTGTATCATAAGATCCACAAAACGTTTTTAATTCTAGCGTGTGCTGCTACCTTCACGGATTTTACAGAAACTAAATACAGTGACAATAAATACAAGTAAACATAGAACGAAAGTATGTTTAGTTTGCTATGTATTTTGAAGCTAATTTATTAAATAATGGCAATTATTTTTAAACGCTATCATTAATAAGTTTTCTGTCGTTAAATACACATTTTAAAAAAACATTCTCAAATTGACACTAATGGATGTTTTCTCTAAATTCAACGTATTTTAGAGAATTATTTTATTATTATTATTATTTGAAATTATTTTATTGGAGAAAACCATAAAAATTCAAAATGATCGTTTGTTTTAATATTTAGCTCCTTATAGGCTGCAAAAAAAGTTTTTAGGAACATACTTGTTTAGCCTTTGCCGTACTTCAAACATAACATACATGAGTTTCCAAGGAAGCGTTGAAATCTGTTAAAATAAGAAAATATAATTTTGTGCATAACTATAAATTTGTTAATCTTGTCATATTGTCACTCTTCAAATAATACAGTACAGTTTCGATTCCTTTTTATTCGGATATTTGACACCATTTGTGTGTGTGTGTGTGTGTGTGTGTGTGTGTGTGTTCGCCAACGAAATTCTTTCAACAGTTTCAAAAATGCCGACCATTTCAAATCTTTAAAATTTTGTAACTTTTTGGTTCATTACAAAATCGTAATGTAGTTAGTAGCTGCAACTTCCGGTTTTGGAGGAAATGTTGCTACGCCACACGATAACCACCAAAAACATAATTTCCGCAATAACTTTGTCACCTGACTGAAACATTATGTTTCCGCTGAACCAAAACCATTTACACAACATTTTAATCACCCAGGCACAATGACAGCGTGAAGTAATTACGTTTTAAGCGAATTTCCATTGGAAAAATGAGCTATTTGAGCGGCCATCATGGTAAGACCCGGGATTTGAAATGAACATTTACCGGTAACTTCTAAATCACTTTTTGAGGGCTCGTTGAAATTTATATTTACACAATTTTAGTGCGATTTAATTCAAATTTGGCACAAAAATCGATTACCGTAATAGCTTGGACAAGTTCGTTAACCAGAAAAATTCGTTTAACAGTTTCAAAATGGCGGTCATTTAAATTATTTGAAAGTATTATTTGTAATTTTTTACCATCGTAATCAGCGTTAAAAGCAGCGGAAATAGCGTTTTGAATTTTCAAAATCCGTTGAAATAAAGAAATTTTGACGGAGGTCAGGGTTTATTTTCGTATTTTAAAGTAATTTGAAAGTTTATGCTGCTAATATATGCAGATTTTATTGACGATTATGTTGGTATTCAGAACTTTCAAACAGTGGTAAGAACACACAGGAATATTTTTTGAAATTCGCTTCTATCACGTCTGCGATACTGCTGCATACCGCGGTTATTTTACATTTACTTGGAAATTTGAAAGCAATGACAAAAACTAAATTAAACAAATTGGTGAGAAGTAGAAGAACGCACGCACGCACGTACACGCGCACGCGCTCTGTTTGTTAGTGTATTGATTATATGAAAGCCAATAGGGATATGTATAAATGTTATTAATAATATTATGCAACTTTGCGAATTCCTCTTATACAGGCCAAACAGTGTAGACAATATTTTACTATTAATATATAATCATTGTACATATCTGTAACACTGACGTACTAGAAGCACTGTAATCGATTTATCTTAACCTTCTTTGAAAATTTAACTACATCGTCATAATCAGCATTAAAATCTGCAGATATTAAGCATTTTAAAGTTTTTAATTATGTTGAAAATACAATAATGAATGATCGCGGTCAAATTAAATTCCTGAATTTCAACTCATTTTGAAAATTCAAAATGCTAATTTACGCAGTTTTTAACTCTACTATTACGGTGGAAGCAGATTTCCAAAAATATTTGTGACAAAAAATTTATAATTTTTTTAATATTTTAAATAGCCGTCATTTTTAAAGTAATGAACGAATTTAGTTTGTTAACAAAATTGTCCAAGCTATTACCAAGTCGATTTTGGGGCCAAGTTTGAATTAAATCGGACTGAATATGTGTACGTGTTCGTGAGCCCGGAAAACACACACACACAAGTGCGCGCGAAGTGATCTACAGATCAGGATCGACGTTTATTCAAGGTTCCGGGTCTGGATCTTACCATGATGACCGCTACAAGCACTCATTTTCTAACGGGAATGGGCTAAAAAACAAGTCATTTTTTTAAATAACAAAAAAAAATATTTAAAAAAATAAGCTAAAAAACAAAACGTTATTTTCGAAACACATTATTAGATGAGTCGGTCACAGGATAGAACTGTCACTGATTGAACTAAAATAATGGCAGGATGTCATAGGCATAGATAAAGTATTTGATCGAGTCTGATAATAATTTGAAAACGGAAGTAAAAATAATTGTAGGAAGGAAACGCTAGGCTATGTAGTAGCGTTAATAATGACAAAAGTTTTACTGGGGGGGGGAGTGATCCTGGGGTCATCGGATTATTTCAAAATGGTATACATATACAGGGTGATTCAAAACTACAAGACAATATCTCGGAAGTTGATTTTATTCCTAAAATTATAAAATGTCCCAAAACATTTTATTTTCCCGCTAGCTGCCATTTTGTTTTTCATCAAATTATTTTATATCTCTAGAACGTTCGATTTTTCGTTATAAATCGCTTGTCAGACCTGTCGTATGCCATAGCGCAGAAATCTGGACACTGAAAGTTACTGCTCGTCGTATTTGGGGCGTTTGAAAGGAAGACTCTAATGGGTATTTTTCAACCGGTTTGCGTCCAGGGTGTGTGGCCCGTTAAAAATAATCAGGAATTGGAAAATTTAGCACGAAGAATCAGCTGGTTCGGTCATGAGCAGAGGATGGAAGGTGGTAGGATGACAAAGAAAATAATGGAAGTGAACTTGTCGGGAAACAATGCCCTAGGAGACAATGGCTGAATGACATGGAGGAGGATCTGGTACGGACTGGAATGACTGGATGGAAGCATCTAGCGCTGGATCAGGAAGCAAAAGTCTACCTCTAATTAATGGACTAAGAAATCAAAGATCACTCACTACGTTCACTGTCACTTTGGTGGGAGATGCGGTTAATAACATCTTTGAGGACAAACTGCAGTAATGCAGAGTGAAGGAAGGACAGGATGAGTTCCGATGGGCGAGGAAGAGTAACGGAACGCACTCGCAACATCGGAAAGTGCTCTGCAATTTACTTCGAGGACACATTTTGCAGTCTTTTTTATCTTCACCGACTCCTAGTTGTGTTGCAGACACGTTACATCTATCTAAATCATGATGTGTTGGCTACAAAATTATTACTGTTTTTCGAATTGACGTCAACTCGTGTCTGCATTCCAGTCTAGATATTGTTCTACAGAGCCGTCTACAGAGGACGGATGAAAGCCGCATCCCTAAAAGAATTGTTGATTACAATCCAGTGGCTAAGAGGAGGATCGGCAGACGGAGGAAGCAATAGTAGGACCAGGTCAGCAAAGAGGAAGTATTAAAGGCAAAGAGAAGTGATGACGATTTGTACAAGAAGCTATAGGGCCCTCGATTCGCTATAAAGGGCTCGAACAGAACTTTGATTTCTCAATGATGGGCTTTGAACAGGCGCCAATTTTTGATATAGTGCTCGAACAGGGTGTCAATTCTCGATAACAGGGCTTTGATTTCTCGATATAGGGTTTGAACAGTGCCTCAATTCTTGAAATAGGGCTCAAACAAGGTCTCAGTTCTTGATATAGATGTCGAACAGGATCTCAATTCTCGATATAGGGCTCGAACATGGTCTCAATTCTCTGTCTATGGTTCAAACAGGGCCTCGATTTCTCCATATAGGGCTCGAAAAGGGGGTCAGATCTCAAAATATGGTTCAAACAGGGTCTCGATTTCTCCATATAGGGCTCAAACAAGGTCCAATTTTCGATATATAGCTTAAACTATGCTTCGATTTCTCGTTATAGGGCTCGAACATTGTCTAAATTCTCGATATATGGCTCAAACAGGACTTCCGATTTCTCGATATGGAGCTCGAACAGGGTCTCAATTCTCGATATAGGGCTCGAACAGGATCTTAATTCTCGATAAAGGTCTCAAACAATGCTTCAATTTTTCGATTAGGGCTCGAACAGGGTCTCAATTCTTGATATTTGGCTCGAACAGGGCTTTGATTTCTCGATATGGAGTTCGATCAGGGTCGGAATTCTCGATATATGGCTCGAACAGGGCTTCGATTTCTCGATATGTGGCTCAAACAGGGCTGTGTATGTATGAAATATTAAAATCAATTATACATCAAGTTCGATTATCGTGTATTGAAAGCGTGGTTCTTTTATAAATTCCTTTTCATTAAGCCAGCGTGATATAGTTACATTGACAAAAATCATATTGTACTTTAAAACAATAGCAAATTGTACTTTGTTTCTGCAGCTAGATTACCGGTATTAATACACAAAATGACGTTTATACATTAATTGTCCTACTTTATTCTATTTTTCAATCTAATATGAAAGGAAAACTTAAAGAATAGCTATTGTATTAGTATTCAGTTACAGTAGGCATACAACAATGTGTCACACGCAATTTGTTTTTATAGCTCACCAGTGTTGCCAACCTAATCAGTCCTATTGTACTGAGCTTATAACAGTCGAACAAATCCACAATCAATAGTTCTGTTCTAACATGGAAAACGTCCGCTAATGAATTATCCTGGAGCTAATCAACTCTAACGTTCAGAATTAGACACAAAGTTTCCATCAGCTTGCCGAATATTTAACTGATGGACTTTTACGTTAAAAAACGTATATTTGTTGCCGTTTATTTTGTTGTTAATACGTAACAAAGTAAAGCACGTAAGTTTCCCTGAAATGAAAAAATCGTTACACGCAGCTGATTCGCTGGAATCTAAAAAAAGAGAAAGATTCGGCTTGTTAATATTAAAAAGTGGTCTTCAGAGAGAGAAAACAAGTAGTTCTGCCAATAATTACATCTTAACAGAATTGGTGATTATTGGCGAAGTTACAGGCAAAGGACCATGTGTGTGTGCGTACATGTGTGTGTGTGTGTGTGTGTGTGTGTGTGTGTGTGTGTGTGTGTGTGTGTCTTAGTAGTTTGAAATTTGCCTCATTTAATTAAAACTTAGCACAACTATCGATTTTAGCACAACAGCTCGAAGAAATTCGTTAACCAGAAAAATTAGTTCAACAGTTTAAAAATGGAGTCCATTTAGAGTTTTTTTAAAAATGAAAACTTTTCTCTTAAATTTTTTAACCATTGTAATCAGCGTTGAAAAAGTGAACAAATTAGAATTTTTACTTTTCACAATCCGTTGAAATTAAGAAATTCAATCGAACGGTGGTCGGTGTTTCGTAATTTTAGATCCATTGCAGTTTGAAAGTTTAAAATGCTAATATATGCAAATTTTTGATGTTGTTTATAATGGTGAAGTTAGAGTTTCAAAAAGTATGTGGGATAACATAATTACTTTTGGATATTCGCTTCAATCAAGACATAGAGACACCTGCGTACCGCTATTAAGTTTTCAACAATGAAAAACGCGCGCGCGCGCACGCACACACACACACACACACAAACATTTGTTTGGAATTAGGTAAATATTAAAGTGGATAAATACTTCAAAACCTTAAGGTCGATTTCTTCACGATCACTAAACTATGTTCATACTTAGTTAAGTGAGAAAGCAACTAAAAAAACTGTGAGAGTCAAACAGTAAATCCATGTTCTGTGAGCACATTTATTTTACTACACTTTTTAAGTCCGATATAAAACATATGAGCTAACCAATAGGAAAGTTCTAACTAAAACAATAGTGGTTGTGTTTGTTAATTTATAATACTTCAATTATCAGACAATCGTATCGACAAATTTCACAAAATAAAAAACACGCGACCAATGTTTGCGATTGTGACGGCTGTGTCGCCCAGATAAGTTATACAAACTTTCGTGCATCTAATCAGTAGCCCACATCGTGTGCGGGCGCGGGCGCGGGCTCGGGCGTACTCTATTTTACTTAAAGGCTAAATTAATAAATAGTCCCAAGGCTAATATAAAGTACACTATTACACTACAGAGTGTGTGACAACCTTAAAGCTACCTTTGTTCTACGAGTTAGTTGTAAAACTGTTGAAATCTGGTTGCCGGTGTGGATGTAATAACCTAATGGTTTTACATCTGCACTAATGCCCTGCGTCCAGGGAGCAACACAGAGAACACCGATGTTATTATGGGGAGCAATGAGGGTACGCCAAGTGCGAAGATTGGTCTGGTTCTTGACAGAATATGTGTGTGTGTGTGTGTGTGTGTGTGTGTGTGTGTGTGTGTGTTCATTCCTTCACACATGAAAGAAATATATATGACATTTAAAACCGGTGTCTTATCTATTTGATAAAACCGTTTCTACAAGAAACATTGTTTCGACGTTTCGCTTCAATCACGTTTCGCCAAAATCGTATCTGGCATCTTCAAGTTTACTTTCGCTTCAAGTATGAAGTCACGCGGCCGCGCTCTCGTGTTTTCGTATTCCAGCGATGGCAATTTTAGTTCTATGTGATTCAAACTTGGAACAGTTTGAACACCTTCGTTTCCCAGCAAAGCCACTGTTGAACGTTTCAAAATAGCGGCCTTGTCTTTAAACATTTTTTAATCACCAAATTCACCGCCGTAAAAGAACGTCATTTTAAATTATGTTACTTTTTGAACATAACATAACTTTTTGAACGTCAGCGAGACAGCTGCGTGCCGCGATTATATAAAAGCCGCTACAACATCAGCACTCAGCACGTGCGTATCGCTTACCCGAGTATTCGATACTTCCACAAGCGGAACTAGAAGCCACAAAACTGAGGACAGGAAGGTATAGGTAATCCAGGACCCGCTTTATTGGGCCTATTCGTGACTGAACTTTGAGCTCGTGTCGTGCTGGCCAAATAATTGGTCAACTTTAATACTTTATTTGTTATTCCTTTTAAAACGGGTGACCGATCACAGCGGGTAAATAATATCAATCATCAGTTTTCTGAGAAGTGAAGCAAGAATTACAGAAAGCACAATTAGACTGTTCTGCGCAGAAACTGATATCGTTTGTATGTATCATAAGCGGCCGAACCTAAAAATATAACACGCTGGTTAAAAAAAAAACAGTTTAAATTTCAAATTATCGCTTCATGGAGTTGTATCGCTGACGTGATGGAAGCGAATTTACAACAATCTAAACCTTTCTTGAAAATCTGATTTCACCATCGTAAACAGCATTAAAATCTTCAAATCTGCTTTTTAGATTTTCAAATTACATTGATATTACGAAAATTTACCGCAAATTTATACGGATTTTAAAGCTGATTTCGGGTGAAGTCGGAATTTAAAAAAATGTCAAATGAAAAAAATACATTTTTTAAAGATTTGAAATTGTCGCCATTTTGAAACTGTTAAACGTATTTTGTTGGTTAACGGACTTGTCCAATTACAGAAATCTATTTTTGTGGGAGGTTTTAATCAAATCGAATCAAAATCTCCCCTACACACAAAATTACGTATTATACGAGGTGTGGCTATTAAATAACGAGACTGGCGTAAAAAAATTATTTTCATTTTATACATAATTACTTAATATCACCTTCAATATACACCTTTTCTATACCTACAAGGCTCCATGAGAATTTTCCATTGTTGGAAACAGTGCTGGACGTCATCTTCTGTCAACTCCTTCAGGACTCTTGCCGCTTTCACTTTTACAGCTTCCAGGGACTCAAATCTCGTCCCTTTTAATGCAGATGTCACCTTAGGGAACAGATAGAAGTCACATGATGCAAGGTCTGGTGAGTAAGGTGGATGTTCTAACACTGGAATGCTGTACTTGGCCAGGAACCTCTTGACAGATAACGCGGAATGAGCTGGCGCATTGTCTTGGTGGAAAACCCATGATTTGTCCTTCTACATTTCGAGTCATTTTTTACTTACTCTTTCACGTAGTTTACCAAGTACATCAAGGTAGTAATACTGATTAATTGTTTGACCTTCAGGAACCCAGTGAAGGTACACGATCCCATGAATATCGAAAAAACAATCATCATTGCTTTAAATTTTGACTTGCTGATTCTTGCTTTTTTTGGCTCTCGGTGAAGTTGGGATCTTCCAATTCATGGATTGGCGCTTTGTTTCCGGATCATACGTAAAAAACACGATTCATCACATGTTACTATCCTTTCCAACAAATTTGAGTCATTTTCAGTGCCATCCAAAGTGTCAGTACAAAATAGTTTTGCGAACTGCTTGTTGTTCAAACGTGATAATTTTTGGGCACCATTTTGGCACACACTTTTCGCATGTTCAAATTTTCACGTAAAATTTACCGTACACATTCTTTATCAATGCTTACAGTTTCACCAATTGCACGAATACTTAATCGACGGTCAAACCGAATCAAATTAGGAACTTTTTCGACATTGTCATCCGTTTTTGACGTTAAAGGGCGACCTGCCTCGAATCATCTTCAACGTCTTGTCGCCCATCTTGAAAACGCTTAAACCATTCAAAAATACTTGCCCGCGATAAACATTCACTGCCATACACTTTTTTCAGTAAATTATAAGTTTCAGTAGCGGCTTTTCCAAGTTTGAAGTGAAATTTAACAACAATTCGTTGCTCTATTATTACACTAACCATTTTTTCCGGCAAAATAAAATAACAACAATAACGGAAATGAAGGTTATGACTAAACGGTGTTGGTTACACAAACGAGACTAACTGCATTCTGAAGAGAAAGCATCACACTAAACAGCTGTCGGTCAATGGCGGTTGGCGCATGCACACTGTTTCGCCGCAGCGTCAGTCTCGTTATTTAATAGCCACACCTCGTACAACAAATTTACCTTCACAAAAAGTTAGGCTTCACAAAAAATCTGCGCCTAGTTATACAAATTCCCGAATCTAGTGTTTCAATAAAAATCACTAAAAAAAACTTGTTAGCTTTACAAAGATTGCCCAGTAAATTGCATTTATTGCAGGCCCTAGCATAATGCAAAAAACCCACATCTTATAAGAATTACATGCCTATTAATTAAAGGCACTTTCAAAATGTGCTCATATGATAACGATCGGTTTACATTTCATAGCTCGTGTACTGTAACTGCTGCCCTAATAGCACAATTCGCTAAAGAAAGTATTCGTGAAACTAAACAAAATTCTCGCGCTCTGTGATATCGTGTTCCGAGATTATCCTTGAACTGCGCACGTTAGGAAACAATAGTTCATTAATCAGTAATTAAGTTTACGTGACGTTTGACTATTTTATAATGTCGCCAAGTTGGCAGAAATAAAAATATCAGTTAAAGTTCAGTAGCTTTCAAATATTTACAGCGTTTTTACGAGAGCAATGAAGATTGTTTGACCGCAGCTGTGTTCAGATCTGTTGATACGTGCTGCACCAGCGTCAACTACTTGTTCCACCTCTCGGGCAATAAAACCGCGACACGCAGCCCTAGCGAAGCCTTGTATTAAGAAATAAGGCCCTGTTCGAGCCCTATATCGAGAAATCGAGGTCCTGTTCGAGCTTTATATCTAGAAATTGAGGCCCTGTTTGAGCCCTATATCAAAATATTTAGGCCCTGTTCTAGTTCTATATCTAGAAATTGAGGCCCTGTTCGAGCCCTATATCGAAAAATCGAGGTCCTATTCAAGTTCTACATCGAGAAATCGAGGCTTGTTTGTGCTCTATACCGAGAATTGCTCTATACCCTTCTCGACACTCTTTGATATTTCCAAAAACACTTCTTTATCCCACCTTGTTTTCGAAATTTTGATTTCATCAACATAAATGACGTTAACATCTGCTTATATTAGCTTTTTAAACTTTCAAATTACGTTTAAAATACGAAAATGAACCCTAACAGCCATCTAATTCAGTTTCATAATTTAAAAGTTTTTTCAAAATTCCAAGTTCTATTTTTATTAATTTTTTAACGTTGCTTACAACTGCGAAATCTGGATTGCAAAACCATTTAAAACAAGAGCGTTATGAATTTTTCAAAAACATGGAACATATTTTCTGGGTAACGAGCTTCTTCAAGCTGTACCAAAAAAGGTTCAGGTGTTGGTTTTGCTACGATGACCGCTTCAATAACTAATTTTACAATGGAAATTCTCTAAAAGACGTATATAGACTTATTATCCTTATGTTACTCCAAAAGTCAAATTCGAAAACGATATTTTAAGAGACTGGTAATTCGTCGATTGGTGTTTGAACGCTTATTTTAAATGCCTTGGTCATGAAGATAAAGGAAAACTACACATTATTTATACTTAAGCCCTTAGGTAGGGCTATAAGGGGCGATATTTTCCATAAGAAATGAATGATTATGATCAACTCTGTTCATTATCAATATACAGATGATTTATATTTTGTATGCATTATTTGGTTATTTACTTATTTTCTTAGGGTTAGAGTTAGTAAATATTTTCTGTTTTGAATTTTTTTCTTTTTGTTACAAAAAAAAAAAAAATAAGCGAACTCATAATTGTAATGCGATCCAGGAGTATGAGATTATAAATGAAATCATTGATTTTAAACATACTTTCCATAAACAAAAAATGTTGCACATACGAGGTAGGATCGAAAAGTTTCTGGAATTAGTCAATGAAAATTTATTGAAACTACGTATTAATATTTTAACCTTATTTTCCTTCAAAATACTATCCTTCTCGATGTACACACTTCTTCCACCGTTCATACAGTTGTTGGAAACACTCCTGACAATTTTTGGAAAATTCGTTCAGCCGCTTCGATGCATTTTCCACCACCTCTTGCAAATCAGCAGAACGATGACCCTTTAATATAATTTTCAGTCGCGAAAACAGGTAAAAATTCGATGTACAAGGTTAGGCGAATACAAAGGATTCCAGAGTGGTAACATTGTGCTTGGCAAGGTATTGTTATCTGATTTCACTGTCGCCTTCAGTATAGACGTGTAATTTAAACATTTAAAATGTTAAATTATGCATATTTTAATAATTATTACAGTGTGTGTGTGTGTGTGTGTGTGTGTGTGTGTGTGTGTCACGTTCGCAATTTTAGTCCGAATTGATTGAAACTTGGCACAAAAATCGATTTCGGTAACAGCTTGGACAAGATCTTTAGCCACCAGTTTCAAGAGTTTCAAAATGGTGGTAATTTCAAATCTTTAAAAGTGCATACGTTTTTTTTATTAACTATTTTGCAAAATCTGATTTCAAAGTCATAATTGGCGTTAATAATTTCCATAAATTAGCATTTGAATTTTAAAATCCGTTAAAATTAATAATAATTTAACGGCATTCGGGGTTCACTTTCGTATTTTCAGTGCAATATGTTAAGTTAAAAACACTAATATTTGCAGGTTTTTAATTCTGTTTATGATGGTGAAATCAGGGTTTCAAAATAATATAAAAAGTACTTATGGGTGAATGGTAATTCAGAGAGAGAGAGGGAGAGAAAGAGAGAGAGAGAGAGAGAGAGAGAGAGAGAGAGAGAGAACTGCGCTAAAATAAAAAACACACATAATTAAAATTAAATAAGTGGTTGGACAGCTGTTGAACCACAACCCCTCCCAGGTTCAGATTTAGCATCCGAAATCACATGGCGTGCGACACATGATGAGTGGTACACTCTCGTATAACAGCATGCTGTAGATTTCTCTCAGTCTTATTAATCACTTGCGGTACTTTAATAAGAGAAAGGTAATTCAATTTTATGTTATTTTAAGCATTATTATTTACTGCTTACAAGTAAATAAAAACAATAGAAAGATGAGGACAGGACGAGGCGTGTAGGGAAAATCCACGCATTTCAAAAAATTGTCTCTTCTTTATCGCTGTTGCATGGAAATTCTGTAGTGTAACAAACTGTTATTAAAGTAGGCTGCCTACTGGCAATAACAGGATTATTTCGTTATATATTGCCTTATCAGAGCCGCTGATATGATTAGTAGTAGTTCAAAGAACAGCAGGCCTCGCAGTAAATTCTTAATTAATTGCCTGGCCACAGCTCCACTGCTCCACTGCAACGCTCTGACGCGCTCATAAAATTTTCCGCCATATTACTGGGAAACTAGAAAAATGTTACTGGACCTAATTTATTAGAAATTGTAGTTCTTTTTCTGTGAAATGGTAAAAGTACGATAGGTCTTGCCGTTCAGTCAGTATTCTAAGAAACAGTCTGTAACTACACTAATAATCGTTACACCAGAGGCCGCCATATTGAAACGGAAGTAAAAAAAAAAATCATACACGTCTTTTTTTTTTTTTTTTTTTTTTTTTTTTTTTTTTAACGTCCGACTATTG
>CM040184.1:42221346-42261346 GCA_022606455.1 Callitettix versicolor
TAGACACAGGAAGAAAAGACATTTCAAAGATTTGACTAAAAAACCGCAGTAACTCATTGTATAAACATCTGTTAACATGGGTCTGAGCACCCTTGATCCCACAAAGTTCAGTCTAAAGATCAAAAAACTTGTATTCGTGTTTCATCGTTATTTCTGATTACAGATTTGCAACTGAAATCTCTTAGCTTTGTAGAAATGCATCATTAATTTAGGATTTGCCCTTACAACCTTTTCACAATAAACAAGGGCTCAACCTTTCCACCGCCCCAAGCCTGTTCTTAATATATTCCTTCTTGTCTTCCTTTGTACAAAGCGCCTCCACACCTCATTTCTTTTGTTTTCAATACTTATTTCGTCCTTTTGACTTCATTTATTATTCCTGCAGATCGTTCTCCACTTGCCGTAATTCTATTTCCAAATTCCTTAATAAAGATTGAATAAATAGCAGTATAAATAAAAGTGTTGTAGTCTGCGAGAGAAATAGGAGTCCGAGCCTTTACCAGGTCGGCCGCGGCTGGCGAAGAATATGAAATCTTCTACCGAACAACCATTTTCGACCTATATTTATATTCGAAATTATAGAGGACACCATTATTTCTCAGAATCCCATTGTTAAAACTAGAGAAAGAACGCACCAATCAGAATGAAGTTTTTGTGCACGGGAGATGGCGCAGTATACTTCATATGCTGATTTGTTGCAGCGGTGTTGACAATCGGTGCAGGCCATCCTTCCCCTGAACCTGCTCCACTGAAGAGATAAAGATTAGATAACTCACTGTGATACTACAGTTGCGCATTCTAGCGCTGAAAATGCAAAGCTTAGCCGAACTGATTATCATTTTACTATAGACATAAACGACCTGTATATATATATATATATATATATTTTTATGCGCTTCAATAATTTATATGAAAATAATGAGCTCACGAGTAAAACACAAATACAACAAACTCATTCAATCATTCAATAAATTTTAATAATTTATCAACCTTTCAAATTAATCGTAATGCAATATTATCTGCCGGAAATCATTGTGTATAAATCAATCTATTTAAAGGCGTCTAATATTTATTCTTCATTTATTATTAAACTTTCCTATACCTAATTGATAAAATTGTTTTTAGAGAGGAAAATAACAAAACGAAAGTGCGTAATTTAGTGAGCAATGAGACACGTGGGTGAATCAAAAGTGGCACAATTCGTTTTGGTATTCATACATTCAACCGTTTCAATATGGCGGTCATTCAAAATCTTTTAAGAAATCGTAACACGTTTTTTTGGAAAATCTGACCCTAATAATCTTAATCAGAGTTACAAATCTGTACTAATTAGCATTAATATTTCCAGACTGCATTGTAGGCACTAAATACCGTTCATGAAATCTACTCTAAATTTCAAACAAAAGAAAATGTATTGTAATTTCGAAAAAATTCAAGAATTGTTTTGGTCATTTATACTAAAAATATAAAGTCGACTTTAACGATTGGCTCAGATGTTACCTAAGAACAAAATATATGACTCACTGTCCATTAAATATTTTAGGACCCCGCAGGGGGGAAGCAGACTAGCTGCATCTAATGAAAGGATTTCGGCGTTCCTCGCGGTACCCAAGTTTAACACACACATACTCTTACGACTTAACACTTTACACTCACACTTACCTTTATGGAGGCGATAATAGCCTCAATGTGCTTTTTGCCTAAAATAATAATACAAAATACATATTTTAGAAAAATATCTGCTGATATTATTTTGTGTTTGTGCAGCGATTTGCAAAGTTTATTGTTTATGGGGTTTGATAGACGCACGACACCGTGATCACAGGATCTACTGTGCAACTAAGCCTCTCGGGTTCAAGCATTAAATATAAACGGAAGTACAGAAACCATTTTAGAAAGCATATTCGATATTAGCTGCTAAAGTCCAAGTAGTTAAACTATCTGCCGCTAGGAACGCTGCAAGCTGCAAGAACAAGAGTGGAGACGTTTGAGAAAACAGACAGTACTGCTATCAATTTAACAGTAGTTAAACAATCCAGCTTAAGATACCGCCAGCAGCGAGCGCTCACAAATTTTTCGAAGGGTTATGAATATTATTTTATTATTTATTTCCAAAACCAGTATTTTTACAATGATTGACATGTGTAGAGGGAAACAAATCTCTGTACACCGACTGTACTCTAAAACTACTTATAAAATTAAACAATATTCAAATAAAGTTATCGTACAACATGCTTCACGTATTCTATATTCAACATCCGCAACCAATAACCACAATTATCAGTTCTATTTAATCCGTTTTTTCATTCTTATTTTTAAAGTGCTCTTATTTAGTGACAATGCTTTCATTTCCCGAGGTAGTAAATTGTATATTGTACATTTATTGCTATTATACAACTGTTTTCACTTATTTGTTTGCTATATCTTTTAAAATTTCTTAATGAAACAATAAAGATTCCAGTAGGTAAAGTTGCACTAATATTAAAGGTTTCTTATCTGTTAAACACTCATTTTTATTTATAATTTTTAACATTCTGTTTTGCAATGCTTGGGGAGAGACATACAATTATTACAAACCCCACCCCAAGCTATTACTTTGGGAAAAAGCGTAATATATAAGCGTTAACATATCATCATTCATTATGTTTTACTTATTTTATCACAAGTTCAGTGTGTTTATCCCACTGATTAAAACAAAAAACAACACCTAAATATTTATTAATATTCAACACTTTTATAAAATTTGCTTTAATTTTTATCTCGACCTCTTCAAGAACACTATCTTTACGATTCTTTGTATTCAGTAGTTTTAATTCAGTAGACTAGTACCCGCAATGAATATTATCAGCCACTGACTAGCACATTCAACTTGATGTCCTCAAGGTCCTGAAAGCAGGACACCCTTTGTCTTCTGTTGTAATAATGTTCTTGACTGACAGGCTTCCAGTCTTTCAGTACTGGCTGTATAAGAGTTGTTGGTTTATAGATTTAATTGGAAGTCTTTTTGCTTCCACTTCTCCTTCACAGTTTGCAGTTTTGCTCTCCCGATAGACTTCTGTATATTATACTAATTTGAAATGTTAGACCACATCTCTCTGAGTGGTCGAAGTGACTAAAGAATCGGTCACTCTACTGCGTCACTCAACTGCACACTTAAAGGTTCTTAGTTCTAGCCGCAGTTGCTCCTGTTGCTTTTCTCTTACTGTTACCGCTGATCATTCATCCTCATTAGTCTAACTGACATAAAGTATAGACGTTAAGGAGAAAAAGCAGGATTTATGAAGAGCAAGGGTATGCTGTGTAATTTTTCTTAAACGGTGTTTTATACTTGCAAAAATCTTTAATTGTATACCTCTTATTATATGTATGTGCAGTAAAATGTTCCAAGTAAATTAAATTACCCTACGATTTCTTGACAGCTGTCTTCATTAACTAACTTCGAGGTTATGTGTACATATATTATTATATCTTGAGCCACCACTTAATTACTTTGCTTAATTACAGAGTACAAAACAAGAAAATAGAGTGTATTTTAAACTTATTGCACATTTATGTACGTTAATTATATTTATTAGTTGTACCATTCAAGTAATGTAAAACAAATTATGTACATCCTAAAATTATTTATTAACAATTTTCCATAGGAAAATGAGCTGTTTGAGCGGTCATCATGGTAAAACCCCAGACAATTCGATTAACTTCAATACAAATCTATATAAAACATTTTGAAGTATGGTTAAACCTTTAAGGATCCCCTTTAAATAGATGTTTTAAAGTTAGTGATATGCGCTCACTCGTGGCCTTACATCATCACGTGATGACTACTACAATAGTTCATTTTCAAAAAAAAAGAATCATAAAACTGGTTTCGAAATTGTTGTATTTCAAAATTAAAAATAAAATTTTACTTCACAAATTTTATCCCATCTAAATCAGAATTCAGATCTGCATACATTACCATGTTTAACTAAATTTTTAGTTTTAAATGAATAAGCATTAAAAATTTGGTTTGAAAATTTTATTTCATGCAGACTTCGATGATGGAATCTGATTTTTAAATGCAGTTTGAAACAGTTATAATTTTTACGGTGGTCAGATAAAATACGAGTATGTTTGCTTATTGGTTTTTTGTAAATTCGCTTCTATCACGTCAGCAAGTCGTAGATTTAGTGTAATAAGATTTAGAAGAACAATATTTAACATAAATTATTGTAACACGTTATTTATTGAAAACTCTAACTTTTTTTGTAACATTTTACTGTACATCCGAAATATGAAATAACCGCGACACGCAGCTGTGTCGCTGATGAAATGAAAGAAAATGTTCAACAAAAATTAGTTAATTTACATTTCTAAAATAAAAAATTGAACAAATATAATTTATGGAGTACTTAACGCTGATTTTTAAGGTGGAGATAAAATTTTCAAAATAGCGTAAGATACACACGTTATGATTTCTTATAGATTTAAATTGTCTTATTTTGAAGCTGTTGGTAGACTTTTACTGAGTAAAACATTTGTCCAAGCTATTTACTTAAATCGATTTCTGTGAAAGTTTGTGTGAAACCGGACCACAACTTTGTATGAGAGAGAGTTAACACAGATAATTGTGTATGTAGGCTATAAACTACAGTGGTATTCGTGGTTAAACAAAATTTTATCTGAATTAAATTTGATGGTTTCAGGCGATTTTAAGAAAATTCGATTTTATCAGTTCTTCACCGAGAAATTGTTTCAAAATTTCTTTTCGACGAAGTAACCGACATACATCCAAGTAAAAAAAAACACTTTTTTGGATTCAGGAAACTTGAAAACTGGTTAGTCTATCAGGTCGTTATCGATTTATGTTCACGGTCATTATAGGCTACTTTTTGTCCTGCGATAAAGAAAAATTATTCGTAATATTTTAGCTAAAATCTTTCCAAATAATATTCTGCAAGGAACAGCAATAGCAAAGTTTATTAAAAAAATAAAAGTGCTATATCTGCAATTTAAAACAGCATCATTTTATTTTAGTTTTTTTAGTTTTGTTTTAGTTTTTAGTTAGTCAAAAATAAATAATTTGGGGGGAAACACATTGATTTTCATTGTAATGAACAGAGTTTACAGAAAAACAAAATTTAGGCTACTGTTTTTCATGGAATATAAAAAAACATAGTTTTTTTATGTTTTTATGACAAACGGAGCAAAAAAAAAATATTTCAATTAGAGGAATATTGCGTAAATTTGAAAATCCTTTTATACACTTATAAAATAACTTTCAAAAAATCCTTTACTAATCCAATCCTTTACATTATTACACGAATGTATCCAATCATGATGGACAAATTTGTTTATCCCTAAATATATAGGCTGACTGAAAGATAAAAATTGTTTCTCATAAAGGCTTAATACAAATCATTTGATTCTGTTTAGAACTAAAATATCACAATATTATGTTTCCGGTTTCAGTTTAGTAATGTAACATTTTCCACAAAAACAATAAGACGTAGCCTTCTGTATCTTGAGATAGTTTACAGCTTTTTTCAAATTATTTAGGAAACTTGAATAGTCTATTAGCTCGTGACCGATTTGTATTCACGATCACTAAAGGCTATTTTTTTTTTTTTTTTTTTTTTTTATTGCAAGAAAGAAAAATTATTTGTGTTATTTTATCCAATATTTAGGCAATATATCTTGCCAAAAATATTCTACAATTAACAACAATAGCAAAGCTTATTACAAAAAAAAAAAATATAATAATAATAAAAAAAATAGAAGTGCAACTTAAACCTGCAACTTAAAAATAGCATCATTTCATTTTTTGTTTTTTTTTTAACTTGAAAACTGATTAGTCTATCAGCTCGTGACCGATTTGTATTCACGATCACTAAAGGCTATTTTTTTTTTTTTTTTATTGCAAGAAAGAAAAATTATTTGTGTTATTTTATCCAATATTTAGGCAATATATCTTGCCAAAAATATTCTACAATTAACAACAATAGCAAAGCTTATTACAAAAAAAAAAAAATAAATAATAATAAAAAAAATAGAAGTGCAACTTAAACCTGCAACTTAAAAATAGCATCATTTCATTTTTTGTTTTTTTTTAACTTGAAAACTGATTAGTCTATCAGCTCGTGACCGATTTGTATTCACGATCACTAAAGGCTATTTTTTTTTTTTTTTATTGCAAGAAAGAAAAATTATTTGTGTTATTTTATCCAATATTTAGGCAATATATCTTGCCAAAAATATTCTACAATTAACAACAATAGCAAAGCTTATTACAAAAAAAAAAAATAAATAATAATAAAAAAAATAGAAGTGCAACTTAAACCTGCAACTTAAAAATAGCATCATTTCATTTTTGTTTTTTTTTAACTTGAAAACTGATTAGTCTATCAGCTCGTGACCGATTTGTATTCACGATCATTATACGCTACGTTTTGTAATACGACAAATAAAAATTATTTGTGATATTTTAGCTAAAATCTTGACAAATAATATTCTCAAGGAACAACAATAGCAAGCTTATTAAAAAAAATAAAACAGGTATTCCTGCAACGTGATAACAGCATCATTTCATCTGTTTCCAGATTTTTTACAATGTTATTTGTCTGACGAATAATAAATCTGTCCACGATATACAGTAGGAGGTTGCAACCCCACTCTAAGAGGGGAAGTGTGAGCGGGGGGAAGAGGGGTAGAGGGGAAACCTATTGCCAACAGCTGCAGCGCACCGTTACGTTAGAAGGGGGGAAGTCGCCTAAATATAGACAGTCACAGCTATCGTTCTGCGTGTGTCACTCGCTGCAAGTGCCCTTCAGTTCACCCGTTCGATACGGTTTCAGTGTTTCGGCGACTTTGAGTTGGATCTGTGCGTTCGCGTTTACCACGTGGCAGATATGTAAGATCTGCTACACAGCACACGCAGCTTACAGGTTCAGTTCCACGACAGCGGTAGTGAGACGCGATGTTAATGCCCGGTGCGTTGAGTTCGGCCGAGAGTATGTTAGGAACGGCGGACGGTCTGGTAGGCAGCTTGGCCAATCTGGCGACACCCGCCGCTGCCCAGCAGAAGGATACGACGTGGACGAAACTCTTCGTCGGCGGACTGCCTTATCACACGACGGATAAATCTTTGCGTGAACACTTCTCGGTGTTTGGTGATATCGAAGAGGCTGTGGTTATTACGGACCGACAAACAGGCAAAAGCAGAGGATACGGCTTCGTAAGTTTCGTTTCATTTTATCAGTCTGTCAATTTGCTCGCTTAAGCCCCGAACAAAACTCATTAATTATGTAAACAACACTATTGTACATTCCTTCTTACGTTCTGAGCAATGCATTAAATTAGCATTAATAAGCGTGTATTTAGCCTTAATAATTCAAAGGTTAGCCTGGTTAGATAGCCTATTCTGCACTGTGATAAGGCACCAGCTTTTTTTTTAACTGCATAATTTATCAAATGCATAATAAATTACCTACAATATTTTGTAGGCCTACAATCAGTATTATGCAACCCGAAATTAATCTGAAACAATATTATTTAGTGTAGTTTATATTTTCAAAGTACTAGCCCATAAATAGACCAGGTTTTCATAATTTTATTTTAAATTAAAGTAGAAAAAAATTGCTGTGTCCAAGTTTAACTGTTTCGTGAAACAAATATTGCTAATTTATTAAATTTACGATAGTTTACACTCTACAGCCGATTATGTTTAACTGGAAATATAACGGATAGTAAAAACAAATAGTTTCCTATGTTCAGTGTACGGTAGAATGCATTATCTTTCTTGAACGATAGACAATTACACAATCTCCAGGTAAACATTAGGCCTGGGTACTTAGTTATCTTATCTCCGCTCATTCTGACATGACCCGAAACTTATTTTTTACTTAACACAGAGTGAATGATAAAGATAAGGGAAAAGAGTATTGGCAAAGTTACCGGAATAGGTTGTTTAGGTACCCATAGATAGAATAAATTAATTTTTTACTGTATACAAAACAATTTATACGTATATCTTATGGTTATACGGGAACAGTTTGCCAGAAAGTTATTGCACTATGAAAAATAATAACGTTAAGTAATTAAAAATAAAAACAAACAAATTCAGTTCAAGCTGGTTAGTAATAGCACAGCCTACAATGAATGCAGGATTGTTTGAAACGACAATGGTTATCTTTGTTATAATGGGAAAGACAACTGCTTTTTCAATTAAATTTAACGAAATGGAAGTTATAAAAATTCTAACCTATACTGACCTTGGTCAAAAGTAAATTTTGAACATTCTATCGAATCAGCCAAATGTTAAACCTGTTTGTTTATAATTTAGTGTAACTGCAACCTATCTGTTAAAATATAAATATAATACTGTATGTATGCACAAAAAACTAAATGAACTGTCATTACAAAACAAAAGCTACACATAACCTATAAAAATGTTTAAACCAAAACAGATAAATAAACAGGATATAATTGGTCATAATGAAAAAATAGTAGCCTAACCTAGGCCTAGTTTCACGTACCGGGTAACAACTTCAAAACATATGAAGGGAAAGTATTTGTTTTTAGATAATTTCAATTTGATGACACATTTCCTACAGCATAAAGTCGAACAGTATGTTTCACTGATTAGTTATTTGCCTAGTAAACAAAGTTCTATCTCAAGATACAGAAGGCTACGTCTTATTGTTTTTGTGGAAAATATTACATTACTAAACTGAAACCGAAAACATAATATTGTGATATTTTAGTTCTAAACAGAATCAAATGATTTGTATTAAGCCTTTATGAGAAACAATTTTTATCTTTCAGTCAGCCTATATATTTAGGGATAAACAAATTTGTCCATCATGATTGGATACATTCGTGTAATAATGTAAAGGATTGGATTAGTAAAGGATTTTTTGAAAGTTATTTTATAAGTGTATAAAATAAAAGGATAAAATATTTTCAAATTTACGCAATATTCCTCTAATTGAAATATTTCTTAATATTTTGCTCCGTTTGTCATGAAAACATAGAAAACTATGTTTTTATATTCCATGAAAAACAGTAGCCTAAATTTTGTTTTTCTGTAAATTCTCATTTAATTTCTGTCCATTACAATGAAAATCAATGTGTTTCCCCAATTAAAGTATTTATTTTTGACTAACTAAAAACTAATTCATAAATTATCGTAAATGTTACCTTAAACGGTTACCGACATTTTATTTATATTATTTAGAAAGGAAAGTTTTGAAATGCGAATTTTAAGGTTATTTTGAAGATGAAATTGAATTTTGAAAACCGTGTAGGATACAACTAGATAATTACGAAGACAAATAGCGGCCATTTCGAAACGGATGAACAAATATAGCACGTTAATTAGTTTGTAATCTATAGGCAAGAACTGTAAAGCCTAGGTAGGTAACTGTAATTAGGTTGATTTTACCCCCAAGGCTGGCACTAAAAAATATTTTTTAATCAACCCCTAAGTGGGGAAAATAAGGGGTAGTCTGTGACTCACAAAGGTCATTGATCCACTACTCTCAACATGCCAAATATAAAAATAGCCAAATTAATTGATTTGGGCTATAAGTTTTAATCGTTTATTGGATAGTAAAATATTTTTCCTGTGAAGGCTAACTAGATTTGGATAAATGGAGTTACTTAATCTGAAAAATGTGTGTGTGTGTGTGTGTGTGTGTGTGTGTGTGTGTGTGTGTGTGTGTGTGTGTGTGTGTGTGTGTGTGTGTGTGTGTGTGTGTGTGTGTGTGTGTGTGTGTGTGTGTGTGTGTGTGTGTGTGTGTGTGTGTGTGTGTGTGTGTGTGTGTGTGTGTGTGTATGTATGTGTGCTCGCACACAGTTGTGGTAATTAATTACCATAAACTAAATTAATTAACCAATTCTAAAGAAATTTAACATGCAGGTCTGGATTTGCCTCATATCGGTACAATTTTCCAATTAGAAAATGTTTTTTGACATCTATTTTCGGTCAAAAGAGAACTAGAAAATTTTAAATTACTGAAAATCTGCTTTAACAATTTGATTAATTAATGTAGCTCAAATGTAGTCCGGAAGTACCAAAACAAAAAGTAGGCCTATGTGTTGCTGTATTCCCAAAAAAACAAATTAGGGGACTATACAAAAATAAATAAATAATGTGCCTAAATTCTCAAAATCGGTAGATAAGATTTTCTCGAAATTTCGAAGATTCATAATTCAAATCAGTATACTGAATTTGGAATTTAATGACTCACTATTAGCAAGTTATCCCTGAACGCCGTCATGTTTGTTTTTTTTTCAATTTCATTGCACTGGTTTGAGATTTGATTTTTCATGTGCTAGGCTGTGTGGCCAATTTTTTATGGAAGGATTTAAGAAATTAGATGGGTTCGTTCTCTACAATAGTATTCCTGTACTGTTTTATTTTTTTATTTTTTATTTATTTTCTGTTATTTTAATTGCACTTTGTAAAAAGTGCAAGCGAATAGTAAAAATATATTTGCATCATTTATTTTATATTATACTGTACGACTCGACGAAAACCTTTTCGTAAAAGTGCAATGGGAATAATTACAGAAGTATGCAGGTATAAACAATGTAATTCGCCGTAAAAATACAGGCATTCAGATAAAATAATATAATCTATTTTGAATCTGTTTATATAGCTACATTTGAAGTGTAGGAGAAAACAGCTGATTCGATCAATAAATGTGTTTCCTAAATGTCTTTCTGCTTCTGCCATTAGGCTAGCATACCTTCAGTGTAACTCCAAACAAACTTTTCCTTAAGGTATTTTTATCTATTTCTAATTAGTACTAAGGAAAGAATAGTTTTTGAAGTTTTTATTTTCACAGTTTTATTTGTTCCTGAACAGACCTACCAAGAACTACGCAAATATCACTTCCTTTTGATTTCTTTTGTTTTCTCTTTCTTGTCAGTACGTTTTTCGTTGTTACAGAATAAAAATAGTTTCCTTTCTTCAGTCTGTTAGTTGCCACATTGTTTCTTCCTATCTTCCACCACGACCTTTGTTCTTGGAGTTATTAATTGATTTGTTTGATGTGACATTCCTGACTTTTCATGGTGAATGGTTTGTCAAAAACGTGTTAGTTAAACTTGAAAGGACTGAATGAAGCTTGGAAGGACAAGTGCCCATAAAAGTTTATTTGTTGTATTTCTTTAACTCATTGTTCCTTCGTTTTAGGGTAATATTTTTACGACAGTAGGCCTATAGAGTACATATTCTTAGATTTTTAAAAATACACAGCAGCGCGCGCGCACACACACACACACACACACACACACACACACACACACACACACACACACACACACACACACACACACACACACACACACGAGAGAGAGAGGGGAATAAAAAAAATAATACCATTTCACACGCTTTAAAAATTCATTACTTTTACGTAAATATCTGATTTCCCTGTCACAATAAAAACTGTGTAAATTAGCCTTTTGAATTTTCAAAATCCGTTAAAAGGAAAAAATTTAATTTAACAGTAGTCAGGTTTTATTTTTTTGTTTTCAACATAAATTCGAAGTGGCAATTTAAAAAAAAGTAAAATGAAGAAAAATACTTTGCTTCTATCACTTCAACGAGACAACTGCGTGCTGCGATTTTTAAAAAAATTTAAACGCTTATTTGATACACGAACCCTCATGTTATGATTTAGGCCTAATGAGTTTGAGGAATTATGCCGATTTTCAGTTCTGTCGATGAAACCCGAACAAGATTTATGGGATTTTCAGTTTTGTCGATAGATACCCGAACAAAATTTTTGGAAAACAGCAGCATATTGAAAAATGTTTGCTATATTTTAGCAGTATTTATTTCTCAGGGAAGTGTCAGCACAAGTGTCAGTCTTGCAAGCAATATTTTCCTACACATAATCTAGGCCCTAACTCTCCTCATTTACCCAGAACAATATGCGCTCGCACACCTCTCATACCATCGTATAGTACTCGTGTTTCACTTTAAATATTCCTAGCTCGGCGGTGTTGGGCCTGATGAGCCCTGTCACTAACACATGACTTCCGCTGTACTTTTGTCGCCCTTGAACTTCGCCCAGCTGAAACTTGAACCCTTAATTAAAACTGATCATCAAAGTACGTCAGCTTGAATACACAGTTCCCTAATATCCTTAAACAGAGTGACAAAACCTTTTAACAACTTCATCAAACATATTAGTCGTTAATACAATGTACTCTGTTTTGTCTTTATTTGATCGAACATTTTAATGATAGACCAATCCGTGTCACACTCTCTGAGTCCAAAAACTGGTTATACTAACTTATATATCTGTACGTCTGTACGCCGCTAGAGACTAAACTAATCGACCGATTTTAATGACATTTATTGTCTGGGGTACATTTGTAATGTTCAAAAAAATGTTTGGACGTTCCAAAACTGTCGAAAACCCGTTTTTCGTAAAATCTAATCTAATGAATTTCAAGAAATTTTGCTTAAGTTGACGTGGATCCTGTCGGGCGTATTATGTACAGCATAATCGGGCGTGGATCTGCAGTAAAAACTGGAATATATTTGCACCTTTAAAATGGGATATTAAATATAATTTTATCTTAACTTCTGCATAATCTGTATCGTTAATTAACGTCAGTCTTATTGGGAATAGATTTAATATGGCCGACAGCGTCACAGATACTTACGGAAGGAGTTCAGTGCTGGTCTTGGCCTTTGAACAGGTCGAGAAAAATTTACTGTGGCGCCTATGTAAGGGACGCGTTTTTAAGATATCTAATAAAAATGGGTATACATATACTTTTGAAATAAATTTGAAAATCATTTACTGATTATAATGATAATGATTATTATTGTAAAAATAAAATTTATTTAAATATAATATTATTGTTTGTTATAATATTATTATAAATTATTGATAACTTTAAAAACCTAGACAGTGGCGCCCTAACTGAGCTAGCGCCCTCGGGCGCCACCTGACTTCGCCCCCCCCCCAAAAGCCGGCACTGAAGGTGTTAAATACGTATGAATGCTTAATTTGTGACATATTATAAAAATATAAATCATGAACTGGTTGTACTTGAAATCACCAGAAACGCTTCCGAATTGATCAACATCCGTTATAAACTTGTATAAACGTGAATCACCGGAAATTGTTTACTACTCATTCTGTGCATCAGTATTGCCAACAGTGCAGACTGAAACTATCAACACTAATACTACGACAATTGTATTCCGGTAAAAAAACGCATCTCAAGATCTGCGATACGAGATGGCTTGCCGTGTTCACAAACGAGTATTGTTTCGTTATAAACTTAAATGATAAAATTATTTCAAAATTTCCTCGAATAAAAGTCTTTAAGGTAAAATACATACCAAGAATTACAATAGGCCTACTTGTCCCCCCCAAGCAAACGTTTTGTGTGTGTGTGTGTGTATATATATATATATATATATATATATATATATATATATATATATATAATGACATTCATTTCATGGTTCCGGATCTAGATCTTACCATGACAACCCCTCCAGTTTCTCATTTCCCAAAGAAGATTCGCCAATAAGGTCTTGTAACAGTATTTATTCGACTAAAGCTTGTAGTAGACTGTAAATACAGTTGATATGTAGTGATCACATATGGTATTGAAATAACGGAATGACACTATAGAAGCCCTGAAGTTGTACTATTCCTTGCACCGGTATGCCTAGCTGCTATTTATAGCCCAGAAGTAGCCTACAGTGGTATAAACAAGCATTAACAGTAGGCTCAGGGAATGGCGACCATCAAATCAATACAAGTTTAGCAATAAACAGTTTCACTTCTGTGCGGCTGCAGCCTGCTTGATTAGCGGCGATCGTATCAATCTTAAACGCAGCAGAACATTGCACAGCAGTTAAAAAAAACAGCAGACCTCGCGGTGTTCTTAATCAATTGCTTGACCACCGCTCCGCGACAGCGCTCTGATGCGTTCGTAACATTTTCCGCAAATGTAACCGGTAACCGTAATATTAGAACTTTTGTGCTCTTTCTCCAAGGATCGGTCAAAATTGTAACAGGACGAAACGTTTGGCAGTACAGTGAATAGCGTGTAACACACTCTTCATCGTTAAATCAAACACCGCCATCTTGAAACGGAAGTGAATGAGAAAAATCTTACTTGTGCGTCGTTCGGGTATTGTACAAGTTACCTTCGTACCAAATTGTAAAACAATCGGTCAAAACTGCATAACAAACACACACACACACACTTCCGATAAATTTTACCAACTTCTCAAAAAGTGAACTGGAGATTACGATCGCGCTCATTTCAAGGTCGTTGTGTGTGTGTGTGTGTGTGTGTGTGTGTGTGTGTGTGTGTGTAAAAAGTGTTAATTTTGTTACTACATTTATTGTTTCTTTAAATTACTGTATTACATTCAGGATAAAGTATTCATCCCTATGTAGGCTAACAGACTAAAATAAAAAAAAAACAACAACAGATTTTTTTAAATTAACTTCGGCGTGAAATGTTCAGTTTTCAAAGAAATGTTTCGCCATTGAAAACGTATATCTGTAATTAGAAAATATTTTTGAATATCGGTGCCCAAGCTACTACAGTCTCTACATTTTTCGTATCCAGTGAAATCTAATATTTTTTAAACGACCAGCCTACTTCGCGCAGATAGATTAAAACATTCACTATAACTTCTGAGCTAAACGCCTAATTAATACATTTAAACATTGAACATACGATCTGAAGACTGCCTGTCGGTGACCCGACCTGTGGAAGCGCAGTTGTTTAAATTGGCGGGAAGTGTTGCTAGAGAGGAGGGGAGGGAAGGGGTCACAGCTGGGGCTGATAGCGACAACCCAACCGCGCATGGCGCATAGAATAAACATAATGATAGCATATTTCACATAACGTTCAACGCAAACAGGAAGCGGAGACATTTAAATACAGTAGTCCCTCATGTTCCCTTTCAATACTCTGCCCTTAAGCAACCCAACAAAACGCACAAGTAAATTTCTGTAAATTTTGCTTAAGGTGCTACCAACGAAATTCCTGTTGTAGAGGCAAACTGACAAGCATAATTTTTGAAAATCGTTAATGTTTGGACCCATAATTAATCTATAGGCTAATCTATAAAACTTCAATCTATAAATTAAAAATCACAACCGATTTTCATTTTTAATCTCCTGGTAAACAAAAACACGACTGATGTGACTGAAATATTAAAAATCACAATCGATTATCATTTTTAATCTCCTGGTACACAAAAACACGACGGATGTTAATAAAATAATAAAAATCACAACCGATTTTCATTTTTAATCTCCTGGTAAACAAAAACACGACTGAAGTTACCAAAATATTAAAAATCACAACCGATTTTCATTTTTAGTCTCCCGTTAAAGCAAAAAGACGAGTTTTAATCTATAAAACTAATGTTAATTAACGATACAAATTATTCCGATATTTGTTCAGATAAAATTATGTTTGATATCTCGTTTTAAAGATCTTGTATGTGGGAATGTCGTGAGCTTTTTGTATTTTGGTTTTACTTTTTGCTTTAAAGATACTGAAGTAAAAATTCCAAAGCAAAATATAAAAACCTTTATATTTTGTACCACATACAAAACCTTTAAAATGAGTACCGAACATAGTTTACTTTAACAATAGCGGAGTAATTTGCATCGTTAATTATCGATCTTATAGGGAGTGGATTCAAAATGGCCTGCAGGGTGTCTCATTGAGAAAGGGAAATAATTGTAGGGCATGTTCTTTGTATATATATATATATATATATATATATATATATATATATATATACTACTTTGTTTTTTCTCTATTATTGTGGTAAATTAAAAAAATAAAAATCCGTTTATTTTTATAGGTCTATTACATTGTTTTGAAAATTTTATTTCACTGTCGAAGTCGGCGCTAAAATTTAATACTAGTTTAAGAAGTCTTTGAAGCTGATTCCTACGGTGAAATTATATTTTCAAAAAAAGTTAAAGATTGACATTTATAATGGTCGGGATTAATGTTTGTATTTTTATTATAAAAACAACCGCATATTAAAATGTCCGTGTGGTGTTGATAAATTTTCTTACTTTTTGGAAATCGGGTTCCGTCATATCAGCGAGACAGCCGCGTGCCGCGATCGATTTATTTATTTGTCCCGCGGAACAGACAGGCGTTTATTGTATTTAAATATTTACAGCGGATCTCCACGCCACTTTGTTGTAAATAGAGGTTGGTAAAACAGTTTTAACCGCTCGGCACAAATTGTCATGTCGATTTATAAAAATGTGATTTATATTCTCTTAATAATGTAATTGTTTTAGTATCATCAGTCGTGTTTTTGTTTAACAGGAGATTAAAAATGAAAATCGGAAGTGATTTTTAATATTTTACTAACATCAATCGTGTTTCTCTTTACCTGGAGACTAAAAATGAAAATCGGTTGTGATTTTTAATATTTTAGTCAGTCGTGTTTTTGTTTACCAGGAGATTAAAAATGAAAATCGTTTGTGATTTTTAATATTTCAGTCATATCAGTCGTGTTTTTGTTTACCAGGAGATTAAAAATGAAAATCGTTAGTGATTTTTAATATTTTAGACGGCGTCTTGTTATGTACTTACAAAACCCTTAAGTTTCATAATCTTACATCAGATCACATTAGCCTATACGGCGGCGGTCATGGTTCATTTTCGCGTTTACAATGCAATTTGAAAACTTAAAATGCTAATTTATGCAGATTTTAACGCTGATTATGAAGCTGAAAACGTACGCAATGGTCAAGCACGTACTGAGCGCGCCTTGTTTATTGCCCCCGAGTTAGTATCGAACGTTGAAGTGTAAATTTGTGTATTTTAATTTTCAACAGTTATAAAACTGGTTTCATTGTAGTTGTACACATTTTTGAGATTCGCAGATAATTCATAAATATGTAACTTATCGAAAATACGTTTTTTTATACACACTAGGTCAACACATTTTAGAGATTTCTCAACCCAAATAGCTTATATCAAAATTAGAGCGGGAGATTTGAACGTGATATTTTAAAGTTCTAGCGGCTATGTATAAACTCTTTATATGCAAAAACAAAACACACACACACACACACACACACACACTTACCATTTAACTATCTCTAAAATATTTTATTCATCAAAACCTTTATTTTTTCTGATCATACAATTTTCAAAACGATCTTGTTCACATAGTTTGGGAATTGGAAAGAAATACGTAACCAACTGTTTAACTGTCGGTTAGTAGTACCCAGCATTATTAGCGAATTTACAATGTAAATCGAACAACTGAAGCAAACATCATGGAAAAACCCAAACCCGAGGCCTTGAAATCAGCATCGTTCGTAACCTGTAGATCACTTTTTCAAGAGTCGTTGAAATTTATATATATTGCAAATATATATAAATGTGTGTGTGTGTGTGTGTGTGTGTGTGTGTGCGCGCGCGCGTGTGTGTGTGCATGTGTTTTGTTTGTGTGTTTGTGTGCATATTAGCATGCTCATGCTCACAATTTTTTTTTTTATTTAATCCAAACTTGGCGCAAAAATCGATTTTCGTAATAGCTTAAACAAGGTCGTTACTCGGCAAAATCCTTTCAACAGTTTCAAAATGGCGGACATTTCGTTTCTAAAAAAATGCCGCCTTTAAATGTTTTTTTCTTGAAAATTTAATTTCACCGTCGTTATCATTTAGCATTTTGTATTTTCAAAAACTGTTGAATTAAGAAATTCAGTTAGGCAATCGTCAGGTTTCATTATTGTATTTTTAACTCAGTCTTAAAAGTGTACGGAGCTTTTAATGCTGGTTACGATGTATGACCAGAGTTACGATGTATCAGAGTTACTGAAAGTAGGTAAGATAAAAAAAAATACTTTTGGAATTCGCTCCCATCACGTCAGCGAGACAGCGTATCGAGGTTATTGGTATTTGGAGGTATCACGCGATACGTCATTCATTACATATTAAATCAATCGCTTTTTAACCCTTTACCAGTGTTTTATCGTAGAGTCAAATCTGGTTTATATCAGCATTTGATAAGAACAGCAAACGCGGAGAACCAGATAATACCACTGCCCGGGTTACTGTACCGCTAACAAAGAGATGTGTAACATCTGTATTTTACTAGTACGGTAATGAATGTGCGGAGAGGGGGGCTCCGCCACCTGGTAGTGATAGCGAGCTCGGGGCCGTTTAATATTGCATAGATTAACAGTCGAAGCGTGAAGTCCCTTTCCTCCTCACCTTGCTGCAACCACCCGCCATCGCGCTACCAAACATATGTTCGCAAGGACGTGTGTATTTGATTGCCTAGCTGTTCACTGGAACTGAAAACGGCCGAATAAATTGTTCAACCGTGTAGCCATGGCGGATGTAGAATTTCCAAAAAGCACAGAAAAAAATTCTGTTACTGAACTAAAAATAAAAATCATGTTTCCTCTTCATTTTTTTTTATGATTACAAATATTTGTTTGAAAACATTAACATGAAATTAACATAGCTATTTTTTTACAACGTAACCTGAAACTTATAGCCTATCAGCTGTTCAATGAAATCAGCTGATCTTTACAAATTAATATAAAACAACCTATGTTTTAATATAACTACAAAAATTAAATTAACGATTCATTTCATATACATAAATCTGTCAAATTTCTTCGTAGGTTCCGTAGTGTAGTGGTTATCGCGTATGCTTTAAGTTTATTTTGGCATTGTACCAATAACAACTAATCGCTATCCGCAGCTGACCCGATGGCTTGATGAAACCTAATTTTAAAAAAAATGTCATCCTACACTCTTTCCAAAATATGATTTCACCATCTTAATCAGCATTTAAAACCGCATATATTAGCATTTAAAATTTTCAAATTTAATTGAAAATATGAAAACAAACTCGACAACAGTAAAAAAACTAATTTATGCAGATTTTAACGCGGATTATCATGATGAAAATAGATTTTCAAAAAAATATAAAGTAAAAACGGAATGATTGATATAGTTGCTATTTTGAAACTGCTAAACAGATTTTTTGCTGGATAACAGAATCTGTTCAAACTCAATTTTTGTGTTATATAAAAATTGTGTTCATTTTAAAGTCCCAGTTTTACCATGATGGCTCCTATTATCTAATTTTCCAATGGAAATTAACAAATGAAAATGCTTATGGAGAAATAGGAAAACAACTGAACTCCGATGGCGGTTGTATAATGCTAGACCACTGCTGAACTATAGGTTCATAGGTTACGTACGTGCCTTTATTTAATTAATCACATTGACGATTTCACGCCTTGGACACTTACTGTGGATGCCCTCACCAGTCGACAAACTCATGATTGACTTTTTTGGTGTTATAGCTCTTTTTAATATCAAAACGTCTTTAGGATGGCCTAGCACTGTTTAGTATGAGTGAATCCTGGTTATGATCCTAGAATGTTATCCTAGGTCTCTTCAAACTATGAAATGGAGAGGATTCAAGGTGATACTTCTACGGAGAGCTCTCATACTTCTAATTGGTGACTTTCCAGTTCTACTTGAGGTGCTTGCACTGCTAATTCCTGTTAATTTTTATTTTTCTTGACCGATACTGCGGAGATTCTGCTCCATTTCGCATTCTGTACTGTTTACTTGGGGACTTAAATTGTGGTTAGAAAAGGTGTTCATTAACTTTAGGTGTTATTTTATTTAAGGATTACTTAGTTATGGGAGGGAACTTCCACAAGTAGCTAAGGAAATGAGGTCCGCCCATACAGAGCCCTGTACACTGGGAGGTCGCCAGAGTTCTGTTTGATACATCATTAGACCGACGACATTCACTCCATCAGCACGGACCGCTTTACACTTTAGAGTTAGCTAAAGTATAACATTGCTATTGCTGTACTTATCCAGTTCAGTAAAAGTTGTGACGCCTATGCGACGATAACGCATTATCTTTCAGTTTTCTTCCAATTTACTTTGCCAGAGACAAGCGCAGCGAGTAGACTATGTAGAACAATTATGCTCAAGTAATTGTTGTAAACTGTATTTGTTATCTTTGAGATATGTTCAACCCTACATCCGGTATTGGACGTAAGCCTACTTTCTTTATGGAAAGTTTGGAAATATTTTATGAGTTTGTGAAAGCGGAAAGTCAGATCGCTTTTTTGTGGTTTAACGAGTGTATTTTGTACCGCATAATGAAGATAGACGAATTACGTATGATATCGAAATATCTAAAGGTGGTAACCAGAATCGAACCTGCGCGCAGGTTAGAGTTGTTGCGAACTGCCACTGCCTTACCGATTAACAGGTTAATTCCAGGTTCATGAACTCGATGTGATTGTCTGGTAGATAAGTAGATGGTCCACTTTTTATTTTTATTAAATTTTGGAGTGAGGGGCAAGCAGAAAACAGCAAGGACCATAAAGGCAAACCTGTAGTAGTTAAATGCAATTCTCGTAATAATGTCCTATCGATTATCTCAATCGGTTAATCAGATTTTAGTCATATTTTGATATATATATATATATATATATATATATATATATATATATATATGTGTGTGTGTGTGTGTGTGTGTGTGTGTGTGTGTGTGTGTGTGTGTGTGTGTCTGTCTGTCTGTCTGTCTGTCCGTGTATGTAGGGGGAGCAAACTCGGTTACGGATAGGGTCCTTTTAGTTTTCTCTTACCTTTTTGAAAAATTCTTTTTTAAATTGGCTACACTTTCTCGAGTTATAGATATTCATTTATGACTAAAATTTGAGCAAAATTTTATGAGCCTGTTTTAAGAAACTAGGTCGATTTAACTTGTGGATTTCATACGTCATCATAATCTGATTTTTTGAAAAATTAAGCCGATTTTCTGTTTGTCGATAGTTCTCGAAACCTTTTTTAGAGAGATAAACAGAGATCCTTACGTTTTGTTTGGTTAACATTCGATTATTCAATTAAACATTTTTTATATTGTTTGACCATTACCAGCTGAGGTGAACAGCTGATCGGCTTAGCGATCCCACCGTACGTCTAGCTCAAATTACTCTCACTCATCTATTTAAGACACACACATTCACTAGTCTACATGGCTTGGCTAACTCTACAGTGTAAAGAGACCGTGTTGATGGCATGAATGAGAACGGCCTAATGATGTTTAAACAGAGCCCTGGGAGACCTGGAGACCTCCCACTGTACCCGTACATGCAGGACTATGTATGGGTGAGCTTCATTTCCTTAGCTACTTGTGGGTGTTTCTATAAGTAAGAATGTAAAATGAAATGGGCGGTATCTCACATTTCAAGAAAAAGCTGGGAAAATGATCAACCTATATGATAAGGCTCAAGAGAAAGACAAATTTTAAGAACAAGCATCTGCAAGCTCTTCAGAAAGGAACTGGATAGTCACAAATCTGGGGAAGCTACACGCCTTAAGTCCTCTCCAAATCTTAGACTTTGTAAAGAGACTAAGACTGGAAAAGGTGCTGTAACTGAGCATATTAGGAATGTAGGAAAGAGGCTCAATAAATCTACAGAAGTAGTAGTCTAATACCTCCTGTAAAGTAACCATAGAAATTCTTAGAAGACTTGAAAACAAATATTTTTAAAATACGATTCTCGTATTTGAGTTAACTATAAGTTCCATACTAAATTTCACCGAAATCTGTCAATTCATTTAGTCTCTACCATATATTTTATTTAACTGTTTCATCGTTTCTTTGTTTGGGCTCGAGTGCTTATTCAAACTGCCAAGATTTACAACTACGCTTATCGGTTTGGCGCTAGAGGTGCTTGTCAGACAGACCTAATAAGTGAGTTAAATTACAACTCAAGTTTTAGGCTATTAGTTTCAACGCGTCCGCAAAGTTTTGTACAAGTATTGCATGTTTATGTTGTTAGGTTAGCATACAGTTACCTGAGAGAACACGCGATTCCAAGCACTTGTTGAACTCACGTGCTTCGTTTCTGTTAAGTATAAATATACTAATCAAGATAGCAGTGGCTAAACTGCTGTAGCCAACTGGAGTAATAATTCATTTGTCCAATATAGGCTACTCTCCAAGTTATACAGGGTGTTCCGAAAATATGGTTCTGATTTTTGTACAGACGGAAGACCAATCGCTATACGAAGATGTCTAGCAGATCGTGATGGAAGCAAGCGTATTTCCAAAAGTATAAAAAAACATAAATTTTTAATGCCAAAATTAATTTTGACTGCCTTGACTGTATTTATATTACAATTGTTTAGCTTATTTCCACTGGAAATTGAGCTGTTGGAACGGCCATCGTGGTAAGATTAATCCAGGTATCAAGGTGAACGCTGGGGCTGCACACACAATACGTGTACAGGATGCATCAGACAACCTGTGCCTACAAGAATGACATGTAGCTGCTAAACGAATCAAATTAAAAACTTCACTTCAACATTAACTTTCAATTTTCGACCCCTAAGAATTTATTGAAATTATTTTCATTTTTGTCACATGCCTCGAATGGGCATTTTAGGAGTAAGTGCTGGTCAGTTTTGGGAATTTTTTAAATGCCAACATAGGTTTCGTTACACGTTATTTTAAAGGTCTGTAAACCTTATCATATTGATACAAAAAATTTGAATTATTGCTATCCGTTATTCAAATATACTACAAGGTGCCTCAAAACTTTAAAATTTTCTAGTTTTCATAATTTATTTTATTGCAACTCTCCGTACATCGGAGGGAAACTAAATTTTTATTCACTTATGACATACTCTTGCCAAAAGTATGAGGTACGGGGACTTTCCTCCATATTTTCAAAAATTTTAAAATCATTACACTGCGGGGGAAAATGTAAAAGCGTTAAATTGAAATTAATAAATAACAAACTATATTTTGTGGAAAATTAAAATAAAGGTGATTGATTAATCAGTCAAATTTTAATGAATAATTTGGGGGGAATGGGTAGTTGAACCTGTTTTGATTCTTGGCCCTATAGATGGTCTGATACACTCCGTGTAAAATTGTTTAAAAACGTAATTTGAACTCGGGATCGGGGCACATTTCATGGTTTCAGAGCTTGATCTAACAGCTTAAATAGTTGATTTTCCAATGGAGATCCGTAAATCAAGGCAGACGTAAGTCAGGAGAGCTGCCCGCAGTCAGTTGCTGAAATGTTTTACTCGCGCGCAAGAAGTGAATTGCTTTCACCAAGCTCGGCCTTCTTGAAAGGTAATAAATATTTTATTGCTTTATTACAGTGTTCTTGGTAGGGCGCTCTTCTTTCGTTGAAGCCCAGAAGTCAATGACATTTATTACTTTCTCATTCTATAAATAATAAAGGAACACTGGTGATCGTGACAGAATCGGTCTTGGAATCTTTGTGAAATTTTTTACGTCTTCGGATTACGTGGCACCAAAAAAGTTATTTCTACTTTTGTGTGTGTGTGTGTGTGTGTGTGTGTGTGTGTGTGCGCGCGCGTGTGTGTGTAAGCGCGTTTAGAAGACATTTGGCGGATCATGGTCCTTATTTGCCTATATATCGGGATATACAAAATTCGACCAAAGGAAAACAAGCTTTAATGTCTAGTTACCCGCGCGAAGTAGCCACCTTTCAACTCGACCGTTCGGCATATGTTTTGTGCGCTTGTTTGTTACACAGTTTTGCCCAAACGCAATGACCGATTGTTCTGAAATTCCGTACGAAGGTACTCTGTGTAAAGCCCGAACAATGCATGTGCAAGATGTTTTCCCATTCACTTTTGTTTCAAGATGGCGGCCTCTGATTTAACGACGACGAATGGTTAAATTAGCCACAAAGTTAACGAACGCGTCAAAGCGCTGTCGTAGAACAGTGGCCAGGTAATTAATTAAGAATTTACTGCGAATTCTTTGAACTACTAGGAGCATTTTTTTGAATAAATTAAGACCCTTTACTGTATCTATTACGCAATGTTTTGCATGTATTTTGATAAAATAATCAATGATATTAAACAGAGATATTTCCTCTGGCTGTCTGGATGCTCAAGTTCGTACTTGAGTCCCGGGGGGTACATGCCTTGCAGGAGAGTGGACGTCCCCCTCCCACGTGCTTAACGTACATCTGCCATCGTTGTCACCATTGCTTGGGCCTGCAATACTTACGAATAAAACTTTTTACGTTGACTGTACCAGGCCCAGTGTGGATTGTCATCTTTGACACGTTCGTACTATAAAACAATTTAAGTACTGTATTTTACAACAGTTATATTTAGTGCTAATAAATAAAATTTGAAATTTCGAATTCGAAATTGAGGGGCAAGGCGAAATTAACCCTCACGTTTAACCCTGAAAGCACCCTTTTTTCTTCAGTGTTAAGGTTTTATGACATTCTGCTTCTGTTGTTAAAATTGCATACAAAAAAGTGCTGGTCAACTGGTTTTGTTAAAATGAAGAACACTTATTAAAATTTTTAGTAATGCAAACTAATTTTGAAATAATCTAAGTTATTGTCAAAATCATAAGTTTTTTTCAGATAGAATGTTTGCGTTTTGTTATTGTCGCTGCTTTCAAATTTATTTTTATGAAAAGAAAAATGGGAAAAACCGGGAACTGCCTAATCTCTCAAAACCTGTTTATATATTGCTACAATATATTTTGCTAACATTTTTTATCGAATTTCAATTGAAGAAATGAGCAGACCAATCGTGGTATGACCCTGGTCCGGGACTTCGAAATGAGCAATCCTCTAGATCTTTTTTTTTTTATGGATCGCTAAAATTAATGTAATAGGTTTAATTGCTCAGTTGTCGATATGGCTAAAGCACATTTTTTTTTTTGCACAGGTAACTGCTAAAACTGCACGGGTAAAACTGCTGTTGCGTCTCTGAATTGCGCACTTCAGGGTTCTTAGTTTGAGCCGCAGTTACTAAAAAAACTGTATCATTTAGCATTTTGTATTTTCAAAACCTGTTGCATTAAGAAATCCAGTTAGGCGGACGTCAGGTTTTATTATCGTATTTTTAACTCAGTTTTAAAAGTGTACGGAGATTTTAATGCTGATTACGATGCATGACCAGAGCTGGTCACGCTTGAAATTTTCGTTCCAAATATGCAGTTTTTAACGTTGATAGCATTGGGGAAATCAGATTTTCAAAAACGTTTAAGGACAAAGAAGTTACGATTTTTTAATAAAAGTTTTAGTATGGCCTTTATTTCGAAACTGTTGAAACGAATTTTATTGGGTAACGAAATTATCTAAGCTATTATCATAATCGATTTGTATGCCAAGTTTTCAATCAGATCGGTCCACAATTGCGAACGTGAGCGTGCTAACACATGCTCTCAAGCGTGCGCGCGCTCACAGAGAGAGAGAGAGAGAGAGAGAGAGAGAGAGAGAGAGAGAGAGAGAGAGAGAGAGAGAGAGAGAGAGAGAGAGAGAGAGAGAGAGAGAGAAGAGAGAGATCACGCGTGCGTACACACATAGGCTACACACACACACACACACACACACACACACGCGCGCGCGCACGCACACACAATTTTTCAATTTATATGACAAAACGCGGAAAGTATCCATTAAAAGCTTTTTATCAATATTTTCTGCCTGTATTTTACCTTTGTGTGTGTACCGAAGTGCACACTGCAGGCAAAGTTAAACACTTCCTTTGCCTCTTTGCATATTTATTTATCACTGAGTGGAGAACACGTGATACATTGTGAGAAGTGTGTTGTACAGACCTAGGCTACTACAAATTGGCGCCCACACTTAAGGTCACATAGTAAACTTCGACAAATATTACAGTTACATCTTTGCTATCGCAAACACATGCAGTGGGGAACTAATCTTTTAGAAATTACATCATGCTGCATGTGTAGTAACTTTCACGGGCATGCTGAGGAAGTAAACCGGAAGACTGATCATACAATATCGGACAAAATGTCGACTGGACCGAGTTGGCACTTGAGAATTTCGTATTTTCATAACGTTATTCTGCCTGATTAAAGAGCCTTCAACGTTTTACAAAGGACAAATTTGCCGCCACGTTTAAATGAGATGGTTCCGCGTTGTAAATTAAAACAAGGGGTTGTTCTAAAGCAGCTGCTACCCCCTCCCCTTCACTCTCCGCTTCGCGAGCTACACATGTCTAAAATTGCAGGGAACGAGTATTACGTCATACTAATGCACTCACTATTGTTGGTTGGGCGTGTCCGTTGAATACTATTGTACTAGAAAGCTAACCCTTATGAGAGATGTGAGAGCTCGCTGCTGGTGGCATCTTGCGGCAGAGTGTTCAACTACAGTTAAATATATAATAATATGTTTATTTTCTCAAACATTTCCTTGCAGCTTGCAGAGTTAGTAGCGGCGAACAGTCCAATGGACTTTAGCTTCTGATATCGAGCACGTTTTTTTATAATGGATGTACTTCTAGTCCGTTTATATTCATTGACCTGTATGAATAAAACCAAAGGAAATGCTTGAAGGAAAAAGTTTTGTTTTAAGTAAAATGTAAAAGCAAAAGCATTTCCTTCATTCCATTTGAATAACGATTACTTTTCGCTTACGAACAAATCCTTCAGTCTAGAAGTAAAAGGACCAACTGAAAAAACTTTAATGTAGTCAACTGTGATTTAAATAAAATATTAATTTTTGTAGTGTGTAGGTTTGTTGTTTGGGGTTATTTTTTCTAAACGGTTGTCTGTTGGTTTCGTGTTAAGTGTATTTACTGCAGGAAGGTTATGTCTTATTGAACACAATAAAATGATAGCTAAGGCCTCTAACACCGCGCTTAGTGTAGTATGAAATGTAAACCAATCGGTCCCTTGTTCGTTAGTTAATATACTTAAAAAAATATGTTGACACTTAAACTGAGTCTCACCAAGTTTCTAACCGATATTTTCTTGATGTCCAGGATCAGGTAGTGCCATTGAATTTGCACGCAGCTGTCTTGCTGATGAGAAGAAGCGACATTTTCAAAAATGTTTTTCTTTATCTTTCACTTTTTGAAAATCCGATTTCACTGTTACTAAAAATCTGAATTCACCGTCAAATATTCACCTTTATAGCGTTATAATCTGGACTTTAAACTTACAAATTACGTCGAAAATACGAAAATGAAACCCTGACCGCCGTCAAAAAGATTTCTTAATTTCAACTGATTTTTGAAAATTCAGAACTCTAATCGATGCAATTTTCAACACCGATTGCTACTGTGTGACAGGATTTTCATAAAAAAAGTAAGACAAAAAAGTCACGAATTTTCAGAGAATTGAAATTGCCGCCATTTTAAAACTATTTAACGATTTTGCTGGTTAACGACTTTTGCCCAAGGTATTACCAAAATCGATTTTTGTGCCAAGTTTGGATCAAATCGGGCTAAAATTGTGAACGTGAGCGTGCTGTGAATCTGTGTGTGTGTGTGTGTGTGTGTGTGTGTGTTTGTGTTTGTGTTAGAGATCAGGATCATTTCAAGGTCCCAGGACTGGTTATTACCATGACGACCGCTGTAATAGCTCTTTTTCCCACTATATATTAGCACTCTATTGGTTACAATTTTTATACGATTTGTCTTAAACTTGGCTTACTAAACGTAATATAAAGAAAAATTCTTTTTGAAATTGGCTTCCATCATTTCAGCGAGACAGCTGAGTGCCGCGATTTGTTGTTTTTATGAACAATATCAAATTTTATGGACTGATGAAAATCGTGGTTTTTTGTTACGGTTAAAATTTAAACAGAATCTGTTTATCGGTTTTTTATAAAATCGGATTATTTAGATTCAATCTACACAAACCCGCAGGGGGTGCAGACTAGCTGCACCTATTGAGAGGATTTAGACGTTCCTCGTTGTACCCGAGGCTAACACACACTTACACTTACAACACTACACTTACAACTTTAACATTTTACACTCACGCTTATATTTAGGGAGGCAATGATAACTTAAATGTGCATTTTGCCTTAAAAAAAACCAAAAACAATCTACACAATAGCTTTCCAACTGGGACAGTTACATGTCCTATACAACACAGTTACAGATTACAAAAACGTTAGTACTGTTTCTTGTATGAAAACCAAATAATTCACAGCTTCCTTGTGTTTGATTTTTTTCGCCTAAGGAAGTTTATCAAAATCAAACTATACGTTTTCGTCGACTATAGTGACATTTGAAAGTTCAGAATGCAATAAAATCATTTTATCTTGTTCTGAACTGCCTGTGGCTAGGAATGAAGGCGTTTTTATGTGTGCAGAACAATGAGTGATTAAGATAACATGAGTAACTGCTCCAGTTCAATTACAAATGAGTTTTTTAACACTTGGATTTGTAAGGTTTCATGTAGCCACTTCGCCGTTGTACATTTATGGGCTTTTATACGCAGTGTATCGGGAGAGGAAGCTTCGGGCAGAATTTGATGTTTTTTCGTAGATCTGACTATTGAATATAAACGTAAACGATAACCCTTATGAGACGAATGTCAGCGCTTTCATGTAGTTACTACGCCGTTGTACGTTTATGGGCTTTTGTACGCAGTGTATCGGGAGAGGAAGCTTCGGGCAGAATTTGATGTTTTTTCGTAGATCTGACTATTGAATATAAACGTAAACGATAACCCTTATGAGACGAATGTCAGCGCTTTCATGTATTTACTACGCCGTTGTACGTTTATGGGCTTTTGTACGCAGTGTATCGGGAGAGGAAGCTTCGGGCAGAATTTGATGTTTTTTCGTAGATCTGACCATTGAATATAAACGTAAACGATAACCCTTATGAGACGAATGTCAGCGCTTTCATGTAGTTACTACGCCGTTGTACGTTTATGGGCTTTTGTACGCAGTGTATCGGGAGAGGAAGCTTCGGGCAGAATTTGATGTTTTTTCGTAGATCTGACTATTGAATATAAACGTAAACGATAACCCTTATGAGACGAATGTCGGCGCTTTCATGTAGTTACTACGCCGTTGTACGTTTATGGGCTTTTGTACGCAGTGTATCGGGAGAGGAAGCTTCGGGCAGAATTTGATGTTTTTGTGTAGATCTGACCATTGAATATAAACGTAAACGATAACCCTTATGAGACGAATGTCAGCGCTTTCATGTAGTTACTACGCCGTTGTACGTTTATGGGCTTTTGTACGCAGTGTATCGGGAGAGGAAGCTTCGGGCAGAATTTGATGTTTTTTCGTAGATCTGACTATTGAATGTAAACGTAAACGATAACCCTTATGAGACGAATGTCATCGCTTTCATGTAGTTACTACGCCGTTGTACGTTTATGGGCTTTTGTACGCAGTGTATCGGGAGAGGAAGCTTCGGGCAGAATTTGATGTTTTTTCGTAGATCTGACTATTGAATGTAAACGTAAACGATAACCCTTATGAGACGAATGTCATCGCTTTCATGTAGTTACTACGCCGTTGTACGTTTATGGGCTTTTGTACGCAGTGTATCGGGAGAGGAAGCTTCGGGCAGAATTTGATGTTTTTTCGTAGATCTGACTATTGAATATAAACGTAAACGATAACCCTTATGAGACGAATGTCATCGCTTTCATGTAGTTACTACGCCGTTGTACGTTTATGGGCTTTTGTACGCAGTGTATCGGAAAATGATGGTTTTGAGCAGAATTTGAAGTTTTTTGTAGGTCTGACCATTTAATATAAACGTGCTAGTATGATGTGCCCTTATGAGACGATGTGCAAGATGCACTCGCTGCAAGTGGCATCTTGCTACAAACTACAGTTAGATAATAGTACTGTCTATTTTCTCAAACGTCTCTATTCCCAGTTCTTGAAGCTTGCAGTGCTTGTAGCGGCAAGTAGTCAAATTACTTGGCCATTACCTGCTGATATCGAGCACACTTTTTTTATAATGGCGGCTGTACTTCGATTTGTCTCTGTTACGATCTTCCCCCACCAGAAGGATTAAGGTTGAAGAATCATACGTTTTTCTAAAATTTGTAGACTGCATTCGAATGAAATTTTGTGAAAATCGTAAGATTCGTGTTAGAAAAAAATAATCGCACGCAGCTGTCTCGATGACGTGATGGAAACGAAATTCCAAAAAAATACATTCAGTTATTTTGCAGTTTTTAGATGGTGAAATCAGATTATTTTAAAACAAATTTAAGACAATATACGATTAGGAATTGTTTAAAGATTCCAAATGGCCGCCATTTTGAAACTACTGAACGAATTTGGTTGGGTAACGAATTTGTCCAAGATATTACCAAAATTATCATTTTTGTACCTAGTGTGAATCAAATCAGGCCAAATTTGCGCCCCGCTACAAATAAAATGTAATTTTATTGCCCCCCCCCTAAAAAAAGTGTATAGAAGTCAGAATCTTCGCTTATTTTAATGTACCCGGCTGGGTCTTACCATGATGGCCTCTCAAATAGCTCATTTGTCAATGCTAAAAATCGTACAAATATATTAACACTAAAATACTTTACTAGGTTATAAAGCGTATTGTATTAGAATCGGTGCAAATTTCACACCAATGGGTCTAATGTCTGTTCACAATAAGGGTCAAAGTTCACCGCCATTGTTTATTTCCGTAGTAAATCCACTAAACGCTAAAAATAACAGTAATTTCAACCAATCTTACCCTAAGGACTAAAGGCCAGATATCTTAGCCTAACAGTGTCAGTGTAATTATTTGTGTTCGAAGGTCACGACTGCCATTTTGTGTTTCTTCCCAGAAATGTGAAAGTTATGTCAACATAGCGTAGTGTTTGTCGCCTTTAATAAGCTTATCTTTAAATTAAGTACTAATTCCATTCTACATTTTAATAGTAAACTTTCAAATCATACTTAAATATTATTGTTTTCAAAAACTTTATGTTACTATGTTTGTATGTATACACTTCAAGTACAAAATAACCGTTTTCATCCTATATTACAAAAATTCAGTTTGGTTATATTCAGAAGTGCCAAGGCGGGGGGGCAAATGCTCCATCAACATTTTGGTGGGGGGGGACAAAATTTATTTGTGTCATAATCATTTTAAAAGGGAATTAAATAAATATTGTTATAAAAATTGTTCAGTCATATTTTCTTTATTATTATTGTATTGTGTACCTAAATAATATATTTAATCTATAATGACAGAAATATTAATTGAAATTACTTTTATTGTTATTGAGCGATTATTTCTTCAAATGGAAGAAATACATTTTTTAATAATAGTATTATAGTTTCCTTTCACTAATCTTCATTTTACCTATATTCCAACTTTAAAACTGCAAAAAATCAAACGTAAAAAGTATTTTGTTTTATATCAATGAAGTGTGTTTAATATTTAATAGGATAAAAAAATGTTGTTCATTTTAATTTTTTTCTCTTAAAAATTCGGTCGAACAAAAAATAAAAGATAGATATTTTTGCCACTAAAGGGTCGTATAGCAAGTTATCAAATTTTGAGAGGGACAAATTTTTGGGGTGACACACTGATTCATGTGTCATAGCCGTTAGTGGGCATTGGCACCTCTGGTTTTATTATAATAATGTTTTATCAAAAACTGTTAAGAGATTTTAACCTTAAACGAATTTGTTTTATAACATATTGATATTATTACCAAAGTTTTATTGGAAAGTGAACCATCATGGTAAGATCCACATCTGTGACCACAAACATTTACAAAATTGTATGTGCTAGTACCACAATGTCACGCAATTTTATCCAAGATGATGATTTAAATATATTAAATCGACTGTAGTAATATCTTGGACAAGTTCGTTAATAAGCTTAATCTGACAACCATTTCAAAATGGAGGTAATTATTTAAAGAAATTAATGTATTTTTGAAGTAAAAACGTCTTTAGTTCTATTATTTATGAAAAAAATTGATTTTTGATAACTCGAATAATAACTAAAAATAGCGCTACTTTTGCGTAAACACATAATTAGTATTCTTAGAGTATTAATCCTACCAGTGAGCTGTTGCATTCATGGTTCAGTGCTGTAGTTTCTCTATTTATTAGACTAAACCCCTTTTTTACTAAAACCCTTAAACCTTTTTACATATAACGTTAATTTGTTTTGTTTTATCCGAGTATACAAAAACAAGTTGGATAAAAGTATTTAAATTACTATTAACGATCGTCGTTGTACTACATGCCCAGCCCAGTCTTCAGTAGGTTGTGTTGTACAATACTGATGTTTTATATTTGTATGTGATGTATATGTATGAGTCTGTTCTCTTTAATATCAGTTGTGTATAATTTCAGTTTAGCAATAAGGTCAGTAATGTAGTTAGACCAAAACAAACTAACAACGAACACTCTAAATACTCTAAAATTGTAATGCCTGGGCTGATACGTAGTACAACGGTGTTCATTAATAATTTAAATATTTATTTATTTATACACAAGATATGCGCTTATGCAAGATATATTTAAACAGTTTTGTGTTAGATTGATCACGACCCTCATAGCTTCATAAACAGAAACCATAGCAATGAGTAATGAATGCACTAGAAATAGTCAGCTTACTGGTAGACCTAAATTCACTTCAAGAATACTAATCTGTATACGGTAAGCGTGATGCCTTTTTACATATTATTCATGAAATCGCGAATAATTATTTGTCCCTCTTACAAAGACCGCTAGTCCCGCCTAAAGACGTTTTAACTTCAAAAAAATTTATCAATTGGTTTCGAAGACCCAGACTGTTCCGATAAAATCCAGATTGAAAACACTGACGGAGTCAAAAACAAAACCGGAAATTCGTTACCGAGTTAGGCCTGATATAAACGGACATACTTATTACTAACCCGAAGGTTACGTTATTTGTTTACGACCGCCTCCATTAAACATTAGACTGTAGAATAGTTTCCATCAGCACGAGAAGCGATGTGTTGTGAATTTGTTCACAAAATCGATTAGCAACGGAAACTGTTCAAGTGCGTCTATAGTCGGTCCAATGAATGATCTCTATTTATTTTTTGCTGCCAGATTTGTATTCGTGTTGGTCTATTATAATTACACATTATAGTAGTATTACACAACGTATTCTTTCGTTTTTCGATTGTATACGTCGTTTTTGTCCTCCTAGCGCGTAAACGTTAAGTCAGAAACGTAGGCAGTTTTTCAGTAGCCCAATACAAGCCATGATAGATAGCTGTCATACAGTTTTGGGCAGAAATAGACGCCGATAATGATTTTTCAACATTTTTAAAGAATTATTAAAAAGGAAATGTTAAATGTCAACAGATTTTGAGAAATCATAATGCTTTCGCATAATTTATGCAGTTTTTAACTCTGATTATGATTGCGAAATCATTTTTTTAAATAGGAAAAAGTTATGAATTTTTAAAGTATTGAAATTTTCGCCATTTTGGAACTGTTGGACGAATTTGTTTGCCAAGCTACAGTATATTGAAGCGAAGTTTTTAATATTAGCTTTGGCGAAAAGAATGAATAAGTCTGCCGAACGGAAGAATGTAACGGAAATATGTAACGAACGAGCAAACGAATTTCGTCCCCTTATTTCTGTTTCTTATCTTTTTCTTCCTCCTTTTCGGTAACAGTACAAGCGTATTATATGAAAACGTTGTCTTGCTGAGGTTTCCGTTTATTAATACATTTGAAACTAATATAAACGTTTATAATTGATGTTAATATTGCTAGTTTTTAACAACATAACTTGAAACGTATTGAAAACCTATGAAATCAATGGAATTAATATAAAACAGCTGATCGTTTACAATACCCACAGTGAATAATATCTAAGCTAGGTTCACGTATTTATTTATTTAAACAAAACAAGATATTTGTTAACATATCTTCGAAATAATTCAACAAAAATATCATTAACAAAAGCTTCGCTTCTGTCGGTAACTTCCCGAGTTCCACACGTGTACTTTTTAAATCGATTTTTGTGCCGTTTGCGCGCGCGCACACACACACACACACACACACACACACAGTGTACCTGTGTAAATATACCGAATTAAAACAATTATATGTGCTGCATTCTGTGGTGAATTTAATGAGCTACCTCGGTTAAAGAATGTGTAGTAATTATGTGATTAAATAAATTTCTCCTTACGGGAAAACCCGGACATGCTTATCATTTATAGAACCGGTCGGATAGAATTGTATTTGCTTTCTTTTAATGTTTATTAATATATAGATATAGACCTACTGTGTATCAAGAATTGCCCGCTATTAAAAGTACTCGTATGTTTGGAAGAGTTTTACGTCCTATCGAATTTGTCTACATTTTGTAATACTTCCCAGTAAGAGAAAGTTTTGTGTAAATGGCAACAACAAAAAATAATCGTATGGACTTATCCTTACTTGCAGAACTGTTTAATACGTTATCACTGCACTACTATGGCATTACATTGGCTGGTGATAAGACATGATTTCGCTCAAGTAGGCCTACTTGATTTTTATCGCTTCTCCAGAGCAACCTTTCAGTAAGTCACGGTAACTATTGAGTACTTGAGAACTGACGTGTGGGGTTCTGCATTGCTTTGAACAGGAATAAACTCATTAGGCCTACAAATAAACTTATTACACTACAAATTCTATGGATTTTTTGTGCCCTTCCGTAAAGCAGTTTCTAAACCCTTTTTGTTTTTTTGTACGAATTTAGGTCTACCAGTGAGCTGACGTTTCTAGTGCATTAGTGCATTAGTTTCATGATTTCTCCTTTCAAAATTAAGGGTAGTGTGTTCAAAACCCACTAATGATTTAAAATTTATATATTTCATGTTTTATTTGATTAAGAGAAACTAGCGAGCCCATGCGACCTTTCGCAGTTAATGGGAAAAAGAAATAATACACAACAATGTACAGCAAGGCGTTGAACAGTGTTATAGCACCTCTTCTTCTGTTAAAATAAACATTATAGTTATATTTAATACTTGTATGACCTGTTAATTAAACAATGGCATTTAGGTTATTTTATACAATAGGCCTTACTTTGATTTACATTCGTATTTAATACCATAACCTATACAAATAATGTCATCTAACATTGTACCTTACTGAAATATTTACAAATGAAACCTGCTATAACCGGATTTTACATTACCTACCTAAATTAGGCTACAGTATTTACTGTTTTACTAAAACAGAGTCTTTTATTTAATAATATTTACATATTAGAACTGGCCTACATTGTCCGACTGATTCTACCTCGAAAACTGATTTGGTCAATAATTATTTTAGTCTTGGATACAGTAATAATTTAAATATTACTTTGACCAATGTTTTTTTAGCAGTCAGCTGGTTTGTTACACACACTGCATGCATTATGCTTCAATCTCACGGGTACACTACACTGCTAATGGAATTTTGTATACAGAGCTTTTATCGGTTTTAAGTCGGTTTTACTTTATCATAAAGCCTTAAATGGAAAAGATGAGGCGTGGGAGTTCCTTGGTGTTCTGATTTTAAAAATAGGTTAAATGTGATCAGGGTTCATTGAAAAATGTATAAAAATATTGTAATCTTAAAATGCGATAATATTTATTTTATTGCATTTTGTTCTAATTTCATCACGTCAGACCGAGACAGCTGTGTAAAACGATTACTAGCGGAGCCATCATGGTAAGACCCAAACCCGGGACCGTGACGTGAACTCTGACCCTGATCTCTAGACCGCTTACGTTTGTAATTTTTGTCCGATTTTGATTCAAACTTGGACACACAAATCGATTTTCGTAACAGATTGGACAAATTCGTTACCCGGTAAAATCCGATTTCTCAAAATGGCGGCCATTTTAAATATTAAAAAAAAATCATAAAACGCTCTTTTTCTTAAACATTTTTGAAAATCCGATTTCACTATCGTAATCAGCGTTAAGAACCGCGTAAATGAGTGTTTTGTATTTTCAAAAACCGTTGAAATTAAGAAACTGTTTGACGGCGGTCAGGGTTCATTTTCGATGTTATTTGAAAGTTTAATGTGCTGATTTGTGCAGATATATGCTGATTACGATGGTGGACCGGAACTTCAAAAATGATAAGTTTAAAAAATACTTTTGGAAATTCGCTTCTATCACGATTATTGTTTACAATCGTGGCTTCCTCATATGAAATGTTCTACTAAAAACGATTTATTGAAAATTAAGAAATCCATGACGACGTTATAGGCCTACAGTGAATATCCTTCTAGTGGACACCGTCAGCCTGAGATGCTTTGTACACAACATGGAGAATTGTTTTCCCGCAAAGTTATTTATAGTTTTCTAAGAATCGACGTTATTACAGTAACTTTCCCCGATAAATCAAAATAATCTCGGCACGCAACTGTTTCGCTGACGCGATAGAAACGAATTTTCAAAAATATACTCTTTTTAAATTCCGATTTCACCGTAATAATACGATCTGCAATTAAACTTTCCAATCGCATTGAAAATACGAAAATGAACCCTAACCGCCGTCAAATAGTTTCTTAATTTCAACGGATTTTCAAAATTCAAAACGTTGATTTATGCAGTCTTTAATGCTGATTACGGCGGTGAAATTGGATCTATATAAGAATGTGACAAAAACTTATAAATTTTTAAAGATTTTAAATGGCGCACTGATATCGATTTCTAAATCAAATCTGTCTGAAATTACGAATGTGAGCGTTCTAAAAGCACATACACAAACACAGACAGTGTTTGTGGCGCGCGCGCGCGCGCGTGTGTGTGTGTGTGTGTCAGCATTCGCACGTTATTAATTTAGGTCCGATTTGATTCATATATATATATATATATATATATATATATATATATATATATATATATATATATATGTGTGTGTGGGGGGGCCGCCATTTTGTAACTTTTTAACGATGTAATTTCTGTTATCCAAGTTTGAATCAAATCGGACCAAAATTACATATATATTTTTGTTTTTTTTTTTTTTTTTTTTTAACGTCTGCCTGTTGTGCACACTTGGGCTAATGCAGACGATGGGATGATATATAGCGTATGAAAATGCCAAGCCCTCGCCGGGAATCGAACCCGGGTCCTCGGGTGAAAGCCTAGTACGCTATCCACTAGACCACCGAGGCGGCTCAATTACATATGTGTGTGTGTGTGTGTGTGTGTGTGTGTGTGTGTGTGTGTGTGTGTGTGTGTGTGTGTGTGTGTGTGTGTGTTTGTGTGTGTATGTGAAAAATTATACACATAAATTTTAACAACCACTCGAGAAAAATGATCTAGAGGTCAAGATCTGTAATAATTTCGAATACCTAGTCTGGGTATTATTAACATGATGGCCGCTCCAATAGCTAATTTTCCAATTGAAATTCTCTTAAAAAGCGAATCTCTTTATCGCTATCATTATATATATAGTACTCTTAAAAAGAGTACTATATCTTTTTATTGGATTTCTGACCGTCTCTTTATGCTGCGATTTTTTAAAAAAATATTTCTGAGAAATAAATCCATCCCGTCAGCGTAACAGAACCAAAAATACGGAACGATCTGTAAATATCTAAAGATCTATTTTTTTTACGATCATTAAACTGTTTACTTAGAAACAAAAAAAAAATGCAAATGTTTAATTTGCTCGTTCAGCGCAAAGCGGTGCTCACTACACTCAAAGTAGTAAACTATTTTAATACAGTATTTAAAAGGGAATTCAGACATGGATTTGTCTGGCCCAAGTAAATGTTTAGATTTAAAACGCAATCCTTTTAACAAAACGTAAACACTCGGTGTAATGCAGCTTGCCTATAGGCCTACCTAGTGTTAAAACAGGCAGATGGTGGAAATAAAATCGAGAGTCGGACATTGCAATTATTCCCGCTCTGTCAACTCCGAAAATCTTCCCCTACACAAGGGGATGGAGAGGGAGGGAGTAGCGGCAGTCTCCCCTTTGTCCGATGCTATATTGTGATCGCGCAATAATCAGCGGACAGCGATCGGAACCCACTGTATGGCTAATGTAGCGTGCGCTTTGACTGCCGGGCCGGGGTTTTTTTAATAACTAAGGTACAAGTACTATAATTACGTTATTACAGAGTTGTTGTGTATTGGCGAGATAAATAGAAGCTGTCTTGCTGACGTGATAAAAGCGAATTTAGAAAAAGGTATCAATATAACAATAATTTCTTCTTGTTGCACAGTTCTATCGTCGTAAACAGGGTTTCAGATTCATTAAAAAATGTCAGTTGGAAAGTAAGCTATTGGAGGTATCATCATGGTAAGATACAAATCCGGGGCTTTGAAATGAGCGCCGATCCTGACCTCTAGAAAAGTTTTTGAGGAGTAATTAAAATTGTATATTCATAATTTTGTGTGTGTGTGTGTGTGTGTTTTGTGTGTGTGTGTGTGTGTGTGTGTGTGTGTGTGTGTGTGTGTGTGTGTGTGTGTGTGTGTGTGTGTGTGTGTGTGTGTGTGTGTGTGTGTGTGTGTGTGTGTGTGTGTGTGTGTGTGTGTGTGTGTGTGTACATAATTATATATTTTTATAGAGTCACACTCCTGCCTTACCTAGCTTCAAACAGTTTAAAGAACTCGATGTGACTAAAGAACCGGTCAGTCTCCGGCGTCTCTGAACGGCTCACCATAAATTTCTTTGTTCTAGCCGCAGTTACTCCCATTCCTTTTTCTTTAACGTTAACGCTGATCCCTCGTCCTCATTAGTGTAATTATTAAAAATATATAAAGGATGAGTTTATAAAATCAATAGACTGTTAATTATAATTTTGTCAGCAGTGTAATTTAGTTTTTAAATATATTCATTTATATACGATTTGATTTTGAATACAACTTAAGATAAGCAAAATTTTCGTGAATGACAGCCATTTTGAAACGGGTGAATAGCTTTTATTGGATGACGAACGTGTTCAGAGCTATTTTTTGATTTTGGAAATAGACCATTCCTTTCCATCATTCCAGCGAGACAGCAATGTGCCACGATAACTTTAATTTTTGTCATACAATTTCTATATTATGGCTGTTGATCTGGATGCACCCACATGTGATCGAAATCCGCAACAAAATTCATCCACGTACCGTTCTTGTAACTCGCGGAGTTTTAAAAGTTAAAAGCCCTGTGGAAGGGTGGGAGAGCTACGGACTGTGAACTGTCGCCCCGCATGAATTGTCTACTTGAGATAGATTAGGTCTGACATCCAGTGTTTGCACTTGAAAACGAAAACAAAAGCTGAACATTGTTTTGTGCGGCCGATTTGTTCAACAGTGTCACTAAGTGTCCAGGTGATTGTTGTCAACAGAATCAAAAGTTTCTGAAGAACAATCATTGTTTTGGTGAAATTATAATCATTGTTAAGTTGTTACAACTTTGATTCATTTCGACATTACATGTAAACGTACTGGAATGATAACCCTTACGAAAGATATGTCAGCGCTCGCAAGTTATGGTATCTTGCGGCAGAGTGTTCGACTACAGTTAGAGTAGGCCTACTGTTTATTTTCTCAAACGTCTTCCCCCTTTCCTTGCAGATTGCAGCTTTCCTAGCGGCAGATAGTCGAATTACTTAGACTTTAGCTTCTTATGACAAGCATGCTTTTAATAGTAGTGGCTGTACTTTAGGTCCGTTTATATTCAATAATTTTAGATAGTAATAGAGTTGAACACAAACGTAAATTACTTGTGAATAGTTGAAAATTTTTTCTCGCTTTCTGACTACGGTAATTTAGAGTTAAAGTTAATTTTCTTTAATTTTGTTTCTTAACTTTTAGTGCTAAAACATGTGAACACAGTTGGTGCAAATAAACATTACAAATGCTAAACAGTTGCAGGGGCGTAACCAAACGTTTTAACGGGTCTCTCTTTGTGCTGAGGGGGTGTTTCACATCTCAGACTCCAAGGTACCCAACCCTGTGCTCTTTAAACTGTACCAAACCCCCTCAAGCACTAACTATGGGTACGCCCCTGAACAGTTACAAGTATTGTGTGATCTTTCTCAAGTTTACTTTGTAGTAGGAAACATCTATCAAGATTTCTTTTTGGGTTATTAAACCGGAATTTGGCTTCATCTCCATTCCCTTAAAAAGTTCATAAGGAAATGTGTGTATGCGCGTGTTTGTGGTGCGCGCTCGCGTGTGTGTGTGTGTGTGTGCGCGCGCGCGTGCGTGTGTGTGTAAGTGAGTAAGTGCGTGAAAGTGTGTATT
>CM040184.1:42266346-42438846 GCA_022606455.1 Callitettix versicolor
TTGTGTGCGTCGACATACATCTCTTATTGTAGATATCACGCGTTATACCGAGAGCCCTTTTCATTCTCAGTAGCCGAACCTTTTGCGCAGCCTTCTCGCCACCTGTGGGTTCAAGAATTTCTCCCATATATTTGAAGTGCTTTCCAGTGCCCTTCAATTTTTAATTCTTTCTCCCATTCCCTGATAACTTTGTCCAACACCAAATTGAAAAGGAGAGGCGAGAGTCCATGTCCTTGGCGAACTCCAGTTGTGATCAGGAAGGGTTTAGAAATTTCCCCCATAAATTTCACCTTAGCGATTGTTCCTGTCAGTGTTTGTTTGATCAGTCGCAGTGTTTTAGGATATATATATATATATATATATATATGATGGTGAGACACATGCTTTATTATCCTTTTGAAAATCGCTTAGGAATGTTGTAGAATGTTTCAGAACGTTCTGTAATTGTCCAGAATGTTAGACAATGTTCCATAATGTTTCAGTATATTAATTCGATGAAGCAACTGGGAATAGAGTGCCAAAGTGCCAAAGAATTACCAGAATGTTCCTGAATGTCCTAGAATATTCTAGATTGTTCTAAAATATCCTAAAATGTTCGAGAATGTTGGAGAATGTTGCAATTATAGAACATTCAACAAGCTTCGAGAATGTTCTACAATTTTCCAGAACGTTGGATATGGTACAAAGAAACGCAAACCAGTCCATAGTTCGTTAACCATTAAAATACGTTGAACGGTTTCAAAATGGCGACCATTTCAAATTATAAATACAATAAAATCTTCTTTGTTTACCGTAATCGGCGTTAAAAACTGCGTAAAGTAGCGTTTTGAATTTTGAAAATTATTTGAGATTAAAAAAATAAAATTCGACGAATGTCAGGGTTCATTTTTGTGTTTTCAATGCAATTTGGAAGGTAAAAAATGCCGGCGTGAATATTATAGCCTATACACATTTAAACTATCGATCGCTTCAAAAAAAAATAACTGCAGGCAATGAATACAGAATACAGTCTTGTATAGGTAAGGATACGCGTTTATTTCGAGCTTCCCGTGGTCGTACCATGATGGCAGCTCCAATAGTTTATTTTCCAATAAATTTACTTAAAACAGTTGTACTTATTCCCTTTTTCATGTCCTGAAAGCCAATAGATCTTAGTAAGCGCGTGCGTGCGTGCGTGCGTTTGCACTAAGGATGTAATAAATGACCGTATTCCTGTCTCCCGTGCCCCTGCAACACAAACATTATGCTCGCTTCTTGCAGCCTTATACTTTTCCCGCGAAGTCATATTTTACCATCAAGTGGAATGAAGTGGCTGTGGGGGAGGGGTGGGGGAACATCATTCATATTGCCACTTCAAAGGATGGCGGCCATCAATTAAATTGGATTCTCCGGTTATAATCCATATTGCTGTATTATCATTGTAGAACTCGCAATCATAAAATATGCACTCAAGCACGCGCAAACGCTCACTCTTTAAATTCCTCATATGTACTATGGTAATGCGTCTCTAGCGCTTAAACGGTAAGTAGAAATACTTTCGATCAATCCTAGGGAAAGTATTGCTCACAAACGCATTCTTTTTTTCCAAATACTTTGGCAGGAATTGTTGAAACTCTCTCGCTGACGTGATGGAAACGAATTTCCAAAAACAATTTTTTTATCTTGCCCTCTTTTAGAAACTGTCATTTTCACCATTATAAACATCATTAAAATATGCGTAATTAGATGAACCCTGACCGCCGTCAAGCGGAATTTGAAAATTAAAAATGCTAGTTTATGCTGCTTTTAACTCTGGTAACGATTGCGAAATTGGATTTTCAAAATATTTACGACAAGTTATTTAATGACTAAATATTTACGACAAAAAATATTTACATGTTATGATTTTTTGAAGATTTGAAACGACTGCCATTTTGAAACCATTGAACGAATTATCCTGATAAAAGATTTTGTCCAAGCTATTACAATAATCGATTTTTGTGACACGTTTCGAATCGATCGAACTAAAATTGCGAGCGTGAGCGTGATAAAACATAGAAATCACGCGCTTGCTATTTGAAATTCGCTTCTATCACGTCAGCGAAACAAAAACGTTGCGGACTGCGAATGTTCCTCACTCTTCCATTAAAAGTTCCACGTGTTACAACAGTGCGCGTATAAAACGGAGGAAAAAATTGCATAACTCTTCCTACCTGAGCCGGAGACACCGAGCCACAGATATAGGCCACATAACACAATAGGCCTGCCGCCTTATCTTATCAGTCAGTTTTTTACCTGACTCGAAAAGAAATAAAATGTTTTCAACACTGCTCGAGAAACGGAACTGTTTTATCTGTGTTCGGCGAGATAATTGTCACTAAACAAAAATTTGCATTATTCATTGGAAATTAAAACAAAACGTTGCCGCAATTTACAGCGACTACAGAGGCGTGAAAATACATCGTAACTGATTGTGAACGCAGCTGTCTCGCTGACGTGATAGAAGCGAATTTTAAACAGTATACTCTTTATCTTACCCTGTCACCATCATAATCAACATTAAGATCTACATATATTAATGTTTTAATCTTTCAAATTAAATAAGAAAATGAATCCTGACTGCCGTTAAATAACATTTTTTAATATCAACTATTTTGAAAACTCAAAACGCTAATTTACGCTGTTTTTAACAACGATTGCGTTCAACAACATTTAGGACAAAAACGTTATGCATTTTTAAAGATTTTAAATAGCAGCCATTTTGAAACTGTTAAACGAATTTCGCCTGTTAAAAATCTTTTGCAAGCTATTGCTATAGTCGATTTGTGCGTCAAGTTTGAATCAAATCGGACCAAAATTGCCAAAGCTACGGTATTGATAAACATATACATTTCTCTGTGTACAATTTTTAATGTCTATTCAAAAAGTGATCTAGAGGTCAGGATCAGTGCTCATATTAAAGTCCTGGGTAAGGGTTTTACCATGATAGCTCTTATATAGACTCATGTTCGTTAATAGGCAATTCGCTAATGGTCAAGGCTGAGTGTATGCGATTCAGGTACAGGGGTGTACGTATATTGCCTAACCTTCGCCCTAATTTGATATCGTGATCTGTATGCACGGTAATTCTTATGACCGACACTTTGTTTTCCCTGAATTTCAAAATGCATTTTCAGCAAATGTAGTAACACCGCACAAACTTTCTCATGTTTAGGCTTAATCATTTTGCGGCGAAAAAACTGAAAAGATCGGCCTAACCTCAAGAATCCGGTAAATCGATTTTTTTAGTTTTTATTTTGGAACGTATTTTTTGAAGCTTCATTTGGCGCAGAATCAGATCAAAATAGTTTCGAGCTGATTTTTAGAAAATATGATTTTAAACTGTTTACGACCGAAAATTCGCTTATTTTTTAAGATAAATAATCGCCGCACGCAACTGTCTAGCTGACATGATGGAAGCAAATTCCCTAAAGTATTTTTTTTATCTTACCCTGTAAACTCTGATTACCATCATAAACACTATTATAATTTGCATACATTGGCGTTTAAAAATTTCAAATTGCATCGCAAATACAAAAATTGACCCTGACCGCCGTCAAATTTAATTAGGACGCTAATTTTTTTAACTCCGATTCAAGTGTAATCAGATTTTCAAAAATATTTTAGGGCAAAAAGTTACGAATTTTTAAAGATTTTAAATTACCGCCATTTTGAAACTTTTGAAGTAATTTTACTGTTTTACGAAATGTTCTTAGCTATTACCAAAATCGATTTTTGTGCCAAGTTTGGATTAAATCGGAGTAAAATTTCGAACGTGAGTGTGCTAACAAACACATATACATACGTGTAAATATTTAAACGACGCCTTAAAAGTGACCTATAGGTCAGGATAGGCGTTTACATTAAGTCCGAGTCTGGGTTTTACCATGATGGCGCCATAGGTTTTCACAATCACCATACTTTCTTTACACCTCGTATAGTGAGAAAAGAAGATCGGATTATTTAAAAAACTGAAAAGCGAAAAGTTTGTAGTTCTGCAGGATGTTGGAACTTGCTGCTAAGTAAGACCTTAGCCTTAGCAAAGCAAAGTTAGTTGTACGAACCCCTTCAAAATGCGCGTCATTACCCGCAATACAACCTTCATAACGTTGTAGGCAGCCAATATAACTGAAGGGTGAAGTTGAAGAGGTTTGGAAAACACGTGATAATGACTCATCACTTTAGCCGAGCAAATAGACAAAAGGCAGGAGGGTGAAAAGAGGGTACAACACTCACATCAGGTGAATGGAATTACCACTTATTATCGTGCATAATATATGAATAGAATCTGTATATTAAAAAAAAATTAAAAATACAAGTCAATCAAGCCATTCTATCTGTCAGATTTGCTTTTATATATATATATATATATATATATATATATATATATATATATGTGTGTGTGTGTGTGTGTGTGTGTGTCCTTATAAATTATTAGGTATTTAGATTGTCATTCTCGCCTTAGGGTTTCGCTCCATTGGATTTCAAAGTTCCCATGTTAAGCTTATGAAGAAGATTTTCTTTGATCAATTATTACTTAAATATACCCTCATTAACCGAGGTAGTTCATTAAGTTCACCACAGAATGCAGCACATACAACTGTTTTATTACCGGATGTTTACATTTGGTTTTACGGAGATTTTCTGCAGAGGAAACTCTTGTAGATTATCAACTGACATAAGTTGCTTTGTTTATTGGCCCTAAGTAATTCTTGGAGGTAAATTATATTCGGCACATTCTTTTAAAAATGCAGTTAATTTTTAGTTAATTAGACTTCTAATCATGCAAATAAAATTTGAAATACAAAAGGTTTTTTTATATTTTTTTATTCAAATTATAAATAAATTACGCGATCTTCGGAAACTCGAAGATCTATCTGAGTTCTCCTGACTTCCAAAGATTGGATTAACAAGTATCATATTTTAGGGCTGTTTGTGATGTTATATTTTGCTCGTCGCGTATAATAGGTGCACAAATTTATATTGGTAGTTATAGTAAGAGATCAGTTGTTTTATGTAAGTTCGTAACGATCACCTGATTTAATTGAACAGCTGATATGCTATAAGTTGTAGGTTATGTTGTTAAAAACTAGCTATGTTATAGTAAAAGATCAGTTGTTTTACATTAATTCGTAACGACTAGCTGATTTCATTGAACAGTCTAAAACGTTTTAGGTTATGTTGTTAAAAACTAGATATGTTAATTCATCTTTTTTTCGAACAAATTATCGTTTTTAAAATAAAAAGGAAGAGAAAACATGATACGTGATTTTTATTTTTGGTTCAATAAATGTCTGTTCGTCTGTGGTATTTGTTATCCAGGTTGGAAGCTAAACTTATTAAATGATTACATGGTTTTATTCTGGTATGTCTTGTTTGAATGAAAACCCTTTTTCAAATATGTGCTCTTACGTGTTTGAACAAATATAGTTTGCACCCAAATAAAAACGTATGAATGTCTGTATATCTCTACAAATTCTAGTTCAGAAAGTATGAAAAAAACTGAAATATATAAATCGGTTACTCAACGGTTGCTCAAAGTTTGGAAAATATGAAGCTACATAGTTCAGATCAGTGTAGTACATTTAAAATAAGTTGAATTTAAGGTTTTGGAATAAAAATTTTTTTTTAATAATAATAAATCTTAACCGCATTCTGTTTGCTTTGTTTCTTAAACTCACTCTCGATCTTTAAATTTCTCTTATTTAAAACGTCGTACATTGATTTGAATTATAATTATTAAAATTTGAATAAAATCTAAGCAAGGTAAATTAGACCTATTTCCGGGTTTTTGGACGTTAGCATACCAAACAAAATATTTAGACAAATTATTGGTGTGAGAAAGTTTGTGTAATGTTAAGCTCCATTTTTATAACATTGACGATTTTATGGACTTCGAATTATCCATGATTTCGAATTACTCATTGTCGATTGTACAAGTGAATGTAGAAACACGGAACAAAGGCAATACATTTTATTTAAACAATAAATTAGTAAGGAGTCACGCCATAAATATACAGTCCATTCTCTAATACATTACAATATATACTTAAATGACATTTTAACAGTTTAATAAAAACGTATGATTATTTTTTCGCAATAAAAGATTAAAAAATATTTTTATGCAGTACATTGGGCTTTCTTTAGATAAAGAATAATATTTCCAACTACTTTACTGTTCCTTTCAACCCCCACGGGAAGGTGCAGACTAGCTACACCTATTGAGAGGATTTAGACGTCCCTTGCGGTACCTTACACTTACACTTACAACACTACACTTATGACTTTAACACTTTACACTCACACTTACATTTAGGGAGAGGATAATAGCCTCTGTGTGCTTTTCGCCTTAAAATAACACAAAAAAATGTTCCTTTAAACATCTCTCTTATATTTTCCCGTTCACGATTCAACGATTCTTATGGATACAGTAGGAGTGTTTTCGCTTTTTTGTTAACCGATAATTTGTGTCTATCGCAGTGTCTGGCGTTGAAATCACATGACCTGTTGTGCAATTAAACCTCATAGATTCTATTTTCTAAACTGAAGCCTAAAAGAGTTTTAACAACCAACTGTACAGCTCATTCTGCTGGAGGTCTTATCCTGGAAACCAAAAACAGTTTGCCTGTTACTGGCAAGAGCCTCACAACCTTATGTTTCCAATTTCCTTTTCTTTCCTGCATATCCTGCAGTTCTTCCGTAGTAAATTTTTATCCTGTTCATGTTTTCTATACAACATGCTCTCTATGCTATCTACATACAGTCCCATGGTTTTCCTGCCCTTTTGCTTAAGATTTTAGTGTTCCTGGTTGACTGCACGCCAATCTTGAAGTGCAGTTCCCGTCATCCCTGTGTTTCTCACCCCAGGTTTGTTCTCTAGAAGGTAGTCTGCTTATAAGTTTATTAAAAGTCCCTTTACTATAACGCCTTCTCTCTTCTCTTTACGCTTTTGAACTCCCGATTGACGTTTGTACAACTACAACGTAATCTCCTTACTGATTTTGGATGTTAAACCCCATTCCTTTCCTCTTCCACTGCAGTTTGGGTAGGTTCTCCCAGCGACCCCATAGTCTGTATCATTAAACTGCTTGTAGGTTCCATGGGACTACATACATCCTCGGTTTCCTCCCCCTATATGTCATTTTCACTCCGTACATTCGCTTTTGCCAGTTCCCTGGGGTTTTCCGAGCTTTGAAGAATTGTTTCCAGCCATAAAACTCCTACAAGTAGCTAGGAGACCACTTTAAAAAAAACCTACCAATTGAATCGGATGAACTGTGTTTTGCCGGGTAATGATTCTGTCCCTGTTACTAGTTCATATCACGGAGGTTTCTGCGTTCCGTTATTTTATAAATCGAATGCCTAAACCAAAGTGTTTTGTTCAAACATATTCATTGAAAAGTAGGCCCCTATGTGAAACGTTACTGAATAGATAACGCCCTTTCGCACATTTGCCACAGACTATCAAGTGCCTACATAAATGAGGGTGGCAGAAATTTGAGAATATTGTTCGGGAAGTGCTCAGTGCTCGGTTCCGGTCGCTAGCACTTCCGGGAACTTCTGCTCCCAGAAATCCCTTTGTTTAAATTTACATTCAGTCCAGTTCATAAGCAAGAGTGATTTAACCAGCGCTCAACTTGGCAAATTATTTAACACACGTAACATTGTTTTACTAAATCTACAAGTACAGTATGCACACATTCAGTATATATGCACGCAGCTGTCTCGCTGACGTGATGTTAGCGAATTAAATCAATAAATATTTATAATCTTGCACTGTTTTGATATGATTTTATTATCAGGCCGGGTGTCCACCAAATGCGGAGAGGAATGAGTCCAGATGAGCGGAATGAAGTTGAACTGCAACTTGAAACGGAATTCATCAGTTTAAAAACGCGTTTGTATCTTTTAAATCTAAATATTTAGGATTACTGTAGCAGATTCTAGGGAACTATTATGTTTAAAATCCGTAACCTAGGCAAAGGTAACCTAGGCAACGGTAACCTAGGTAACGAGAGATAGGTTTGGAGCCGTAGCCAGCGTGGTAGGGGAAGCGTAATCAGCTTTAAAACAGAATCTTGACTGCGCTCAGCTCCGTTACGCTTTCATTGGCTGCATTTACGATAAAAACAATAGGTTAAGTTTTGAATGCGTAGTCCGCTCCGCTCCGTATTTGATGGCCACCACCTACTTAAGGTATTTCTTGCCTTTCGGGACTTTTATAAAAGTAAGGATTTTAACATTTTTTGTTTTTTTGTTTTCGTTTTTAATACATGCTATATTATTTCGTTGAGAGATATTATTAACCCTGAGAAGATTAAATTTATTACGACAAACGTAAGGTAATTTACAATTTTTAGGTATTTATTACGGAACTATATTCTGACGTACATTTTAACAAAGCAAGCAGCTTCATATCCACCGCAATAACACTCGTTAGCTTTTATGGAATACCAGTTACACGACGAACAACTGAGTTAAACATCCAACAACCTAGTCGAGTTAGTCTGGTTACTTTTTTAAAATATATTTTCTCATTATTAATAAAATGCATTTAATTAATCGCGAAGAAATACACGTTTCCTACTTTTGCGCGGTAGTAATTTTGAGGTTATGTTTGTCACTTTTATATTATTTTCACTTTTTTGTAACTTCCTTTTGTTATATTTTGCATTATTAATACTGAGCATATAATAAAACGTTTTGATACAAAAATTGACAAAAGTCCATAAAAATAAATGTTACAGTAAGTAACATTAAAATCTGCGTTAATTGGTATTTTAAGATTTCAAATTGCACTGAAATGAACCCTGACCAATGTTATTTTCATCATTGTACGTACAACTGAATGGAATTTGAAAATTTTAAATGATGATTTATGTATATTTTAACGTTGATTACGATAGTGAAATCACACGCGCACACACACACACACACACACACACACACACACACACACACACACACACACACACACACACACACACACACACACATATATATATATATATATATATATATATATATATATATATATGTGTGTGTATGTATGTATGTATGTATTACATAATCTCGTAAAATGTGAGGATTCGTACAAGTTCAAGGTGCAGGGTTTGGGTCTTACCATAATGTTCGCTCCAAGAGGTTATATTTAATCGCTCATTAATAGTTCTTTTTGCAAACTTGGCGGAAAAGAGGTCGATTTCGGTAATAGCTTTGAACAAAGTTTTGCCCAGCAAAAATCGTTTCACTTTAACAGGCTTTAAAATCTTCAGAAGTTACCATTTTGAATAATTTTTTGAAGGCGATACATCGAAAACAAATTCGGCAGCTGTCAGGAAAATATTTCTATTGTAATTTCAAAATTACACCCGCAAGATTTGAAAGCTGATTACGACGGTGAAATTCAAAAATAATTTTTGTTCAAAAATAATCGTCATATAAAATAAATCGCTGACTTCGCTTCAGCTAAACAGCTGCGTGCCACCATCATTGTTCAATTGAACAAGTTCAGAGCCTGATTGGCAACAAGCTGCAGTGTTTTGGAATAAATAACGAAATGAAGACACGAAGACGCCGTTAGAATGAAGATAAAACCGAACACTGAACTGTGCAATATAACGAATTCGTTTTTAATCCTTTGATTAATTTATCTTCACTAACGTGACTGCTTCAACACATCAACATTATCTGCTGGAGATAAAGTTTGATTTTAGGAACCTAAAACTGTTCGAAAATAAACAACAGAATGTTGATTTTTATAAGATTCCGCTGGTTAAATTCAGTAAAGTTCCCCTAGCGTTTAACCAGTAAATCGGAAAATTAAAAACATAAACTGTAGGTCCTGATCACCCTAACACGTTTTTAAAAGGCAGTTAAAATTATTTATTTTTGGCCTACTTTTATTTAAAATGGTACATTATAAATCTTCATTTGTGACAAAGGTGTAAATAATCTCGCACGTTCCGTAATTGAAGCGAATTTCCAAAAGATTTTTTTTACTTAATCTCTTTTTGAAACTCCGTTATCACCATCATAAACAGCATTAAAATCTACATATATTAGTCTTTTAAACTTTCAAATCGCGCTGAATATACGAAAATGAACCGTGACCGCCATCGTATTGAACTTCGTAATATTTTTTGATTGATTTTTTAAATTAAAAAAGCTAATTTTTGCAGTTTTTAACTTTGATTAACCTTATGAAGTCAGATTTCAAAGATATTCAGGACAGAAAATGGTATGATTTTTTAAGATTTGAAATGACCACCATTTTGAAACTGTTCATGGATTTCGCTGGATAACAAACTGTTGAAGCTATTACTAAAAACAGTGTTTGTGCCAAGTTTGAATTAAATCTGTTTAAAATTCAGATTCTTGTCAATCTGCAATAAATATTCTTGTCAAAGGAACAAAAACAATTAATAATTTTCACATAAATTGGTCGTTCGTTTGTACAACATCCAGTGGTATCAAAAATTTTGAAATAACACCTTTTCTAGTGCACTTAAAGTGCAAGTTTACTAGTAGTTACACAAAATTACTATTCGATAAAAACCCACAACAACGTCTAATCAAACAGATGTTCAGTATAGTTTCGGAAAATATGCCAACAGGATTTTAAAATGTGCTTCATAATATCCTTTAGGAACGTACGATCGTTTAATTTACACCGTAACACGATTGTACGTACAAACAAGAAGCAGTTCGTGTTAAAATTAATTACAATAGGTTCTTACATATTTCAGTGCTAATGGTAATAGCTAGACTGGATTATTGATGCGAAATGTTGCCTGCAGCCTTCTGAAGCCATTGTGGGAACACATGTTGGAAAACTATTACCAACTGTGCATACATACACCGACAACAGTTGTGCAACACACGTCATAGCGCACTGAGCAGTGTTGCCAACATATCGATTTTTATTAACTAATTTCACTTTAAAAATCAATTATTAAAGATACAGAAGCGGATCAGTTTTTAACGTTTCGTTAACAATTTTTAATAAGAATATCATATTTATTATTTCTCGAGTCAACATTTTTTTTCCTCAGCACTATTCGTACAGACATAAATGAAGTATCTTTAGAAAGACTTTTTACCCGGCTTTGCAAAACAATTTTGCGATAAAACGTACTGTTTGTGGAACATTTTAACAAAAACACTCTTAACTGTCATAGGCAAAACGGCATCATTGACGCGCATGCGCGGCTTCAGAAATCAGACAATATTTTGTATATTCTAACTTAATAATCACGAATAGACAATCCCATTACGAGTGGGATCTTTCAGGGAACCGACAGGGTTCAATATGGCCTACAGGGTCTACAGATTCTAGCACTGGCAAAGCAGTGCCTCAATTTTATTAAAGGACAATAGTTCTATACAGTAACACAATTAATTGTCTGAAAGCTTTCAGGTCATCTTGAGCGCTTAAAACATGAATACACATTTAACACAATAGTAACCTTGCTACACAAAGACACCAAACATTGCCAACAACGTAATTTAAAGCCTATATTTGCTTTATTTAGGTCTACATTAGTCTGTGTACGCGATTAACCGCGTTATGCACGGCTAAACTATTCTGATCTTTGTTTTGTGTACTACATATACTGAACACAAGGCCGCGCCATCTGACTTCAAAATTAAGTTAAATATCTGTGAATAACTTCAAATCAGTACTTCACAAAACTTCACCGAACATTATAAGAGAAAATTTCATAACGTTTTGTAAGCGAGGGAAAAATTAGAAAATCGTAATACCACGAATAACACGTAAAAAAGCGTCACTGTTGCCGTATACACATTATTAGTATTCTTGAAGTGAATTTAAGTCTACCAGTGAACTGATTGTTTCTGTGTGCTTTTTTTGCTCGGTGGGTATGATGCCCGCTTATGAAACTAAGAGATTTGTGTTCAAAATCCACTAATAATCTAAACTTTTTACATTTAGTATTTGTTTGTTTAAAATTGTGTATATAATTAAGTTAAAACATAAATTATAGTTAACGCCATTACTACATACCTGACCTATTTTAGCACAAAATTGTTTAGAGCGTTTACACGTATCTTCCGCCTCGTATATAATGTTTCAATTAGCCTAAAACCGAAAATGTATAGCGCTAAAATATTGTTCGAAACATTTTTTCATGTTTAAACAAATTTATTCGTTTACATAAACGTGCGTGAGACAACCCCTCTATTATTTATACATCATATCTTCCGAAACACATCACCTTCCCGCCTACATTTTGATGTGAGGTGGTATCAACACGTAACCAAACACGAAACCCACTCATTTTGTTAATAAATTAAAGTTAACAGTTTTTCCTGTACAGACCTGTAATTAATTATCTATTAGGCCTACTCGAACGAAACAAATTTTAATAGAGGACACTATGCCACCCTTTCTCGATTCTCGAACTTCGACTTCGTTTGGCACAGCTTACGACCTTAATAGAAGATACAAAACATAACCTACAAAAGTTACCATAATTAACAAGCAACTAATGACTGTCTGTTTAGTTAAAAATATTAGAACTGTTATTACATTTAATTTGAAAATGTCCACATTCAGTAAAAAATGTGAAGCTTTTCAACCCCGAACCGAAAACGATAAAAGGGGTTCCTTAACTTATGTTTACAATATGCTTTATAATAAAAGTACATTAAAATCTATGTAGTCACATTATCTGTTTTTTTTTTTTTTATTTGGATCGTTCTCCTAACAAATATACTAACTGTGAAAATATTTTAAAAATTACTGTTATAAAATATGAGCTACAATTATAGTGGACATACTGATTATATGTGCTTTAACAAATATACTAACTGTGCAAATATTTTTAAATCACGATTATAAAATACCTGCTACAATTATAGCGGAAATGCTGATTATACGAATATATGATTTAACAAATATACTAACTGTACAAATATTTTTGAAATCGCGGTTACAAAATGTCTGCTACAATTATAGGAGGAATATTGATTATATGTTCTTTAACAAATATACTAATTGTAGAAATATTTTAAAAATCACTGTTACAAAATATGTGATACAATTATAGCGGGCATACTGATTATGTGTGCTTTAACAAATATACTAACTGTACAAATATTTTAAAATCACGATTACAAAATACCTGCTACAATTATAGTAGGAATACTGATTATATGAGTATATGCTTTAACAAATATACTAACTGTACAAATATTCTTGAAATCGCGGTTACAAAATACCTGCTATGTTTATAGTAGGAATACTGATTATACGAGTATACGCTTTAACAAATATACTAACTGTACAAATATTCTTGAAATCGCGGTTACAAAATACCTGCTACTTACGAAATATCTGCTACAATTATAGCGAGAATACTGATTATATACCTATGTATAGTACCTCTGTATATGTGTGTGTGTGTGTGTGTGTGTGTGTGTGTGTGTGTGTGTGTGTGTGTGTGTGTGTGTGTGTGTGTGTGTGTGTGTGTGTGTGTGTGTGTGTGTGTGTGTGTGTGTGTGTGTGTGTACATGTATAATGTGCTTTAACAAATATACTAACTGTATAAATATTTTTAAAATAACGGTTAGAAAATATCTGCTACAATTATAGCGGGTGCGGGAAAGTAATATGTACTTTAAACTATTCAGTAGTTTCCCACCCACCCGTTTTATCGAGTCCTGCAACGTTTTCAGCGGAACAATGACAAGTTATTTATCAAACCCTTTGACCAGCCATCAGCGCTCTGCGCAGGTTCCCCGGCTATGATATCAGTCCACCATCGATGCATGATTCACAAAATTAGGTCAGCCGCGATAAATATCAAGAGTGTATTGTTTTATTTAATTAAAACTATAAAACACGAGGTGAAGGGAATCCAGAACGGTGTTTGTATACCTTTTGTAAATGTTTGCTTCTATCACTGGGCACGCAACTGTCTCGCTGACTTGTTGGTCAGGAGTTTTTAACAGTATTTTTAGTTTTACTCATGTGTGAAAATATACATTACACCATCAAAACCAACATTAAAATCAGCATAAATTAGGATTTACAGTGATTAAGTTACATTGGAAACAAAAAATGAACCCTGACAGCCGTCAGGTTAATTTTCGTATTTTCAATTGAATTTTAAAACTTAAAATGCTAATTTATCCATTTTTTACGCTGATTATGATGCGGAAATCAGAGAGTTTTAAAGGCAATTTTTACTAAAGCAACTTAAATAAAATGTGTTTTCGTATATAATAAGGAGATAAATTTCATCCATATACAGGGTGGTAGGAAAATATAGGACTGTTTTATAATATGTCTGGATAAATAAGAAAAACGCATGACCGATTTTTCAGAATCTCTCGACTAACAAGGAAGATCTTAATTCTTTATGACTGATAGACGTCTGTAAGTTCCGTACTGATATGTAGAGTCTGATTGACTCTAGCCGATCCCAATCCTGTAAATCTGTCTGTAGTAACTTCAAGCCAAAAGTGTTTACCCCTGTAATGTCAAGATCCACTCAGGTTAGGCTTGTAACAGTGGTTACCATCTCTGATTAACACTCAGAGGACTGGGGTTCGATCCCATCTGGGTCAAAACATGTTTTTAAGCGATAATGTAGCCTGTGTTTTTCGCTTTGAAAAAAATAAAGGCGCGGTTGTCGAATTGGCTGAAGCATCGGTCAGTCTTCTCCGTCACTCAACTGCGCACCTAATGGTTCTTAGTTCGAGCCGCAGTTGCTCCTGTTGCTTTTTCCTTACCGTTAACACTGATCCCTCGTCCTCATTGGTATAAAGTATGGACGTTAAGCAAAAATAAATGAATAAATAAAAATAATTTTAAAAAAATCATTAATTAATTAATGTTATTGTTCAATAATCTCGTTAATTAAATTAACCTTTAGCGAGTGTAATTCGAAGGCGCCTTTTATGTAAGCATGTAAACCGTATACTTCAGCATAATTTGAATTGTGATGAGTTATGACGGTATGAACTTGGTGGCCCGTTGGCGTGTGCTCTACCCCCGGATTTCCGCAAGCAACTTCCGTAACGGAAACTAAGGTACGCCCTCTCTACAGGTGGTCCTCGCTCAGTCACTCGTTTGTCTCTTTGTTTGCGCCCAACGGAAAGTGTGATTGCTTATTGCCTGATTTCACGGTTCCGAACAATTAAAACTTTTTTCTGTTTAAATTTAAACGTTATTGGAACAGGTAATAACAGTCCGCGTGTATACTATTCGATAAAGTATGTTGGGAGTCAAATTTAATACAGCTTGTCTTTTCGTAGCTTTTCTTAAATTTGCGAGAAAATTTTCTTTTCTTTAGAAAATTCCGGTTGGAAAGTTAACATTGGAAGGACCACTTACGGTAACACACAGGACCGGGTCCTTACGCTAATCCTGACTTCTAGATTACGTTTTGATGTGTCCTTAAATTTTGTTTATATTACCTAAGTGAGTTAGATTAGATTAGATTAGAGTCTAGAGGAAGAGATAGTACAACCCCAGACACTGTGATCGACTGACCTATTGTGCAACTAAACCTCTTAAAAATACCCAGTTCAGCAGATTGGTGCCCTTAATAATTTCCAGCAACCCACTGACTAGCTCACTCTGCAGAAGATCCCTAGGGCCTTGGAAACCAAAACCTCCTAACCTTCTACCAGCAAGAGCCTCCCAATCATGAATTATGTGGCCTGCTGTTCCTCTTCCTACACAACCTACACACGGTTTCTCCGTGGTACATACCTATCCTGTTCGTGTGTACCGTCAGACCATAGTGCACCCATCATTGACCTAAATGGATCTTACACTGACAATATTATTGATCGTTTAAGGTGCAAATATTGGCGAAAATCAAATACTGACACTGTTCTATATTTCCTGATCTTGGAATATCAGTATTAGATATAAGATTACTGTCACTATTACTGAAGGCACAAGGTGCGTTGTGTCGTGTTGAGTTAAACATTTACACTAACAGCTGATGTTATCAAGGTGGCGGAGAGTAGCGAGTGCATGCTACTTGTTGACTGCACCGATGATGACCTTGAAGATGAAGACGATTTGCGAACTTTTACTGAAATGTTCGAAATGTTGTCTGTTATGGAACCGTACTTATTTATAACAGCAAAAAACACGCTTTATACGTTTCTACAACAACGATGCTTACAGACTTCTAATTGAGACATACTGCAGTCAGAGAACACCACACCTTTGCTGTAGCGTCAGTTGTTGAGAGTGTGAAAGACTAATATCCTACAGCGCTCTCTCGATGCCATTAACAAGTGGACAAAGAAATAGAGATTAAAACTAAATGAAAAGCAATCGGTCCTTGTGAATTTTACAGATCGTAAAGTAGTACCAGTTCCAGTTTTTCTTAGTTCGTAGATAATACTGTGTGCGAATTCAGCAAAGTACCTAAGCGTGACGTTGGATTAAGATGGAGGGAACATGTAAAAAAATAGACAGGAATTGAATGTAAAATTCAAGAATATGAATTGGTTGTTAAGTCAACACTCCCAACTATCATTGCATAACAAATTGCTACTGTACAAGCAAATTGCAAAGCCATTATGAATCTATTGTTTTCAATTGTGGGGCTGTATGAAGAGGACTAACATGAAGCAACAGACATTCCAAAACAAAATACTGAGGAAAATCTGCAAAGCACCGTGAGAAATGAGAACATCCACCTTGATTTAAAAAGCAATACCGAAGCTGAGGAAATTAAAGTATTGTTCCTTAAGACGCAGCAAGAGATTTGAAGCACACGAGAATGTAGAAATGCTGCCCTCCTCAACGCCTGTGGGGTTCTCCGAAGGCTAAAGAGGATCCATTGACTTTGTGTTAAGAATACTCTGGTCAACTGATTATAGTTAGAACAACCATATGTTTGTTAAAAGCGTACTGTCTAAAGAAAAGTTACTAGTTAAGTTGTACTTTAGTTTTACTTAGTTGTAATATAACAGTATAAAAACAAAATTTGAAGTCTTTTCCCAGTACGACGTATCTAGTACCCGGTTTGTTGAATAAGGCTAGTTTAATGAATTGTCGAAAACAGTTCTTGTAATGATTATTGTATTTCTGACAGTAGATTCCTATTAGACCTCTCGCGCTTTTGAAGCCAATCATTATCCAGCGTTTCCACTTGACTGTACGCCCTAAAGCAAACTTTGCAGACAAAATTGTTGAACGAATTTTGCTGGGTAACGAACTTGATCAAGCTATTACTAAAATCGATTTTTGCACCAAGTTTGAGTCAAATTGGACTAAAATTGCGAACGGGAGTGTGCTATAGATTAACCACTTAGAAAACGGTCTGCTAAGAACACCAGTGGGACAGAGAGAGAAACAAATGTGCGAGTGAGAGGTCGTGTCTTCAACTTCTCTTTTTCCTTCACTATCGCTAGTAGTAACAGTTTGTAAACTCAGATTGGCAGACTCTCTATCACTGGTCTGTTGGAGGGGAATTCTCCTATATATTCACAGGCCGTTTACTAAGTGGTTGGACTATAAGACGCGCGCGCGCGCGCGCACACACACACACACACACACACACACACACACACATATTTAAACGACCCCTAAAAAAGTGATTTAGAGGATCAGTGCTCATTCCAAGGTCCCAGGTCTGTATATTACCATGCTGCTCATTTTTCCAATGGTAATTAGTTAAGAATTAAACATATTATATTATACGCACCTAGTAAATGATTTCTTTCCGTAGAACATTGTAATATGTAATGTATTGCACAACATTGTGCTGTAGCTTATATATAGACAGCACGAGAAGCTATACAACCCCCAACCCTTACTGAAACCATTCAATATAGGCTGGTTCAAGCGGGGGTGGAACGCTCGGATCGTCCAAGCTGAAATGTGGTGTTTATTTTCCGTCAAAACTCATAAAAATTGGACAGTTGAAGGACATCGGACCAGAATGTTGCCAGAATCGTGCAACGAATTTTAGTCTGAGATTTTTTTTTTTAAAGATTACGTTTTTACTTTAAAATAGTTCAGTAAGGTAGTATTAACTTGTAGATAAAATTGTAATACTAATCTAAATTAAAGTACGGCTATTTAAAAAAATACATTTCGGCGTGATGGAAGCTAATTCCCAAAAGTATTTCTTAGTAAATTTCCATTGAAAAAATTAGTGACTTGGAGCAGCGATCCTTACCTCTAGGTCACTTTTTGAGGGTCGTTAAAATTGATATGCACACACACACACTCTCTCTCTCTCTCTCTCTCTCTCTCTCTCGCGCGCGCACACACACCAGATATTGTTTTCAACTGTGTAATTGGTTTCAAATTTAGGTTAAAAATATTTATAACCTCAAAACTTGTTTTTACTCTTAATGTATAACGAAACACCTGCTCCGTAACACCACTTGTACAAATTATGTGTGAAATACGTAATACGTTGACGTGGCAAAGTTTTGCGTAATTAGTGACAAGAATAATGTATCGGTTGCATTTAGTATTAGTCACCGTTTTACCGAACTTCCATTGGAGAACGAGTGTCTGGAGCCGCCATCATGGTACGATCGACACCTTCAAGATCAATTTTGCACGCTGAAGTTGGCAATTTTGGTCTGTTTGGTACAAACATGGCACAAAAATCGACTACAGTAATATCTTAGTCAAGTTCGTTAAACGGCGAAATTCGCTCAATAGTTTCAAAATGGCGGCCGTTTCAGACTTTTAAATATTCGTAACTTTTTTGTCGTAAACACTTTTCAAAATCTGCACTCTATTCACAGCTATTTAACCACTGTAATTACCTTTTTAAAACTGTATTGCGAAATATATATATATTGACAATCAGAAGCGACTAAGTCAATACATAGAAACATGACTAAGCGGTAGAAGTAGAGGAGTTTGTTGGGTTCTATAGTATGTAAGAACAAACCTAGACTTGGGAGAGCAGTACAGCAAAACGTTCTAATGATGGATGGATGTATTCCGAAACGCGTTAACAAGTTAACTGTTTGAAGGTAGGAAAGGCAGAGGGATATGTATTCTATAAATTTTTAAAATAAACTAATCGAATGCCAGTAATTCACCGTACAATTTTTTACAATTTGATTTTTTTTTTCTTTACGAAAATCATTCAGTACTTTGTAAAAGGTAGCGTGATTATGTTGGTCAAAAGTATAGCTAAATGTACATCATATTTCATAACCTATTTAGCATACATTTACAGTAAGCTCCATTTAACTTAAGTAAACATTTTTACTGTAGGTCTAACTTACAAGTAAAGTGTAAAAGGACTCTGAAACATGGTTCATTCAAACATCGTAAAATAAAGTGTAAATGTAAAAACAGTAAAGACATAACATTTGTAACAATCGATTTGTTTCATGAAACAATCGATTTAGTTGAAACTCAGATTTTGTCGACGCTAACGCATTCTCTGTTACGACTCGGCCTTGATTTAAAAAAAGACAAGAATAAACAACTTGTGCACAAATATAACAGATACACTCTTATATTCAGTTCCGGGGGGGGGCAGTGATAATTTATCTTGAATACATTAGTGATACATGAAATACAATTACTGAATACAATTTGAAACAAACAATTTAGATCGAGAATAAAGAGAAGTAATTAGTGAACGCAGCTGTCTCGCTGACGTGACAGGTGCCAATTTCCAACAGTCTATTAATATACATTAAAATCAGCACATATTAGGAATTTCAAATTACATTAAAAATTGAAAAAAAGAACCCTGATTGCCGCCAAAAAATTTTCTTAATTTCAACGGAAATTCAAAATAGTTTTCAGATTGCGTTGAGCTTTTAGCGCTGATTACGATGATAAAATCAGGTATCAAAAACAATCGAAGAAAAAAATTTACGAATTTTTAAAGATTTTAAATAGCCGCCATTTTGAAACTGGTGAATGAATTTTGCCGGTTAACGAACATCTTAAAGCTATTACCATAATCGCTTTTTGTGCCACGTTTGAATTGAATCGGACCAAAATTGTGAACTTGAGCATGCTAGAACACATATACACGCTCGCGCGCGCACGCACGCACGAAACAACAACCCTTCAAAAATTATCTAGCGGTGTTCATTTCAAAGTTTCGGATCTGGTTCTTATCATGATAACCGCTCCAATAGCTCAATTTCCCAATAAAAACTCGCTAAACGGGCCAAAATATACTCAAACTACCATCAGGGATTTTTTAGATTTTTATTCAAAAATTAAACCTTAACTTTCTTCACTTTAAATTTATTTAATTTTCCCTAACCGATTTCAAGAAGTTATGCTGATTTCTCGGTATTTTTGTCGATATTTTTCTATCCACATCCTTTTTTTTTGATAAATCACTTTTCTGGGCGCTTAATTTGAATTTAAGAAGGTTTGTGCAATGTTTTTTATTGTTCATAAATCGTTTGTTTTGTCGTGACGCTTGAAGGAGAAACGTGTTGGCTGTAGGTGGGGATAAGAGAATGTCTACGCGTATATCACTAATACATTATGTTAACAGTCTAAATACGATGGAGCTGTTTCTTTCTTCCACCACTAATAGTAAGCGGAAAACCTGTTAAGACCGCTCAAGGTCAAGCGTCATGTTAAAACAAATGACCTGTATTGAGTTGCCTTCCTAAAGTAAAACTTGTCTTAGTTAAACGTGTTTAAATTATATTGTAATTTTAAAAGCCTAGTTGTCGAGATAGCTAAGATACCGGCCAGTGTGTACTTGCGCAATTCAGAGTCGTAGGTTCAGAGTCGTATGTTCGAAACTGCTGCTAAGCTTTACCCTTTCGGTTAACGCTGATCATTCGTTCGCATGCAATATGTTTCAGTTTTAGTATCAAGAAATGTACCAAAAAGTGTGTAAAATATAAAACCCACTTTCATTTAATTGTAAACTAAACAGAAGGATAGGTCAATGACGTCACAACCTTATAAAAAGTTTACAGTTTTACACACTGTGGCTTTAAAAATAAACAATAACAGCTACTGCACTAGGGACAAGGGATAGGGAAGCCCTGACCCTCTTTTCCCAGTTGCACGCCAGTCCCCTCTTCCATTATCATGCAAACTTTACTGAGGTCATTACCGCCTGTCCTTCCCGGGACTTGAACCAGTGTTCTCTTTTATCAGACTAGAGCGGTTACTATGACGCCAACAGAAGTGTAACTTTAGTTGTAATGTTACAGAAGAGAAACGGAAATGAACCCTGGCCGTCGTTCGTTCGTTCATTTTTTGGTAAACCGTCGCTTGTTTTATTTCTAACTTTTGTAACTTGAAATGGGTTTTCATAGATCAATCATAATTTAGTAATGATTAATTCATGGTTTTGAATTCGCGAGGGAATTCAATAACACAAGTTGACATCACTAATTTAATTTGGATAAATCTGTAAAAAAAAACTAATTTGAATCAACCTTTTACTTTTTATAAATATAGTGATGACCTAAGCTAGCTTAGCGAGTGGATAGACCTGTTTATTTTCGGATACACTGAGGTGACTCTCGGACGACTGCAAGATTTTACGATAATGGCACTGCTGTAGCGGCTTTACTATAAGAATCTTTTGCTTAAAGACCCTTACCTCGGAACCAAGCAGGACCTAATTATCTCATTCATAAATTGTTCCCAAAGTATGACCTGGAAGCTGCAAGAAAGCATTGAAGTACGAGAACTTGATCCCAGAGCCTTAGGTGTAATTACGGTGTCGTGCGATTAGCGCACAACTGCATTTCGTGTAACTTATGTACCGTGGGACTTACGCATAGATACAATCTCGTTGGATTTACGCACAGATACAGTATCGTAGGAATTCCAAACAGATAAGTTTCATGGGACTTACGAACAGATGATATATCTTTGGTCTTCGGCATACAAACAGATATAATAACGTGACACGCGCAGGTACATTGTCATGGGGCTTAAGTCCAGATATAATATCGTGGGTCTTAAGCATAGATAGAGTATCGTAGGAATTACGCACATGTATATCTTGGAACTTACAAACATATACAATATCGTGACACGCGCAGGTACACTGTCATGGGGCTTAAGTCCAGATATAATATCGTGGGTCTTAAGCATAGATAGAGTATCGTAGGAATTACGCACATGTACAATATCTTGGAACTTACAAACATATACAATATCGTGACACGCGCAGGTACACTGTCATGGGGCTTAAGTCCAGATATAATATCGTGGGTCTTAAGCATAGATAGAGTATCGTAGGAATTACGCACAGATACAATATCTTGGGACTTATAAACAGATGTAATATCGTGACACTCGCAGATAGTGTCGTGGAACTTAGGCTTAGATACAATGTCATGGGACTTAAGTCCAGAAACAATATCTTGGGACCTAAGAATAGATACAATATCGTAGGGATTACGCACACATGCAATATCATCGCACTTATAAACAGATAAAATATCTGTACTGTATCAGGTACAATATCGTGACACGCACAAATATAAAATATCGTGGGATTTAGACGCAGATAAAATGTCGTGGGACTTGGGCACATCTACAATATCGTAGGGATAACGAACAGATATAATATCGTGGGACTTAAGCATATATACAATATCTTTGAAATTACGCACAGATACAATATCGTTTTACTTATAAACAGATTGACTTATACAGAGGTACGATATCTTAGGAATTATGAACAGATACAATACGTGGGACTTGAAATCTGAAACCGGTGAACATTTTGTTAGTTAAGTGAAATATTATGAACACGACTAATTTGTTTACGAAATCTTTTTCGCATGAGGAATGTTCATTTTTATTCAGCGTCAGTTTTTTACGCACATTTACTTTTTTTCTGAAGTCATTTTCGTTCTAAAAGGGACGCTACTGTGTGATACTATTTATAGGTTAATTAACCCTACGGCGCGGTGTGTTGCTACCGCAGAGGCTAGAGGCAGATGACACGTCCTGAAGATGTCGCTGAGGTTTATTTCCATCCTCGCTCGCACTCGTACTCACTCTGGCACTGGCAGGCTGCCGAGCTCTCTCTATTTCCGCACGGACGACACGACACAAAGTACGGACTAAAATAATATAGCCCAGTCCCAGCTTGGCATCGCTCCTTACAAGGCACAAGTTTCGGGTTACAATTCTTCAGGATACGTTACAATTAAATAACTGTCATCCTCAGGTTTTACGGAGGCAGTCAACGGTGTCGTTTAAGATTCCGTGAAAAAAACCGGAATTTGGGGTTATGTTTTTTGTTACAAGTTGGATTATTGACGGTAGTTCATCTGACATTGTTGTGGTTTGCAGAGAATGTTTTGGAAACAGTAATTAATATTCATAAAGGTCTCATAAACTGTTAACAGTTGATCGAACATCAAACTTTCGTCCTAGTTATCCGCAGAAGTTTTGCTGTTTAAGTATTCTATTCATCGATCAAATATTGTTATACCTTTTACTATTCGACAGGCTGTCACGGTAAAATCCCAGAACCATGAAATGTGCTCCGAGCCTGATCTCTAAGAAAATGGCTTGTTTAATATATATTCCTTTCAAAAAGTCGGCATCCTTGGTGTAAATTTTTTTTTCAAATATTTGGGCAACTTTTCTACCAAAAAATAGCTGTTCTTCTGTTTAAAAATAAGGGCTTTTAAAATATTTTTGTAGAGTTATCATACTTTTTTTAAAGATTAGAGTTCAACACCGTTACAGCGATAAATATGCATAGCATTAAAATTTTTCTTGCTGATTTGTGCGGATTTTGACGCTGTTTAAATCAGATTTTGAAAAGTGTTAGATAAAAGAAGTTATACTTCTTTTAAGGATTTTGAATGAATAAACGGCTTTTACTAGGTAACGAACTTTTGCAGAGAATGGTAATTTGCTACAGTTACCTCTAAATGAACATAAGGAGTTACTGCCGTCAGGTTTACCCTTGCCACTGACGATGATTCCTCTTCCTCCTTAACGTTAAGGACAAAAAATTAATGTATATAGTCTTTATAGTCTTCAAGATGAAGAATCGCACGCCATGAAATTCCATGAAACTCAGACGTTTTCGTGACCTCTAATTAAAAAAAATCTCATTAAAAATTTTAATGTCCGACTTCGAAATGTTGACCCACCGCGAGCGCGAGCGCGAGCGCGCGCTCTCTCTCTCTCTCTCTCTCTCTCACACACACACACACACACACACACACACACACACACACACACACACACACACACACACACACACACACACACACACACAACCACAACACACAAACCGCACTAATTTCCATTTATTAATATTGATATATATGACTAGAAATATATGACTTATTCCTTCTCGAATTGAAAATTGTGTATAACAGTACTGTTGTACACGGAATAAGAGACAGCTGAAGATTCGCCAAAATAGTACCTGGCATCTTCGATGTGGTTCTCGCTCCAAGTCCGCAGTCGAACTGAACCAGCCGAACTGATGTTCAGTCTTATAGCGAGAACAACCTCAAAGATACCAGATACAACTTTGACGAAACGTCGGAGCAATGGTTTCTTCTAGCAGCAGTTGTGTCGGTCGGATATACACCTGTTTTAGTGTTATAAATACACATGACAGAAATACCCTCTAAAACGTATTCCACACGGAATATTTCTTGAAATTCCTAAATACGTTTTATAATACGGTATTCCGTATCCCGTCATTGGCAACCCTCTGTATTTGCATCAGTCTGTGAGTTTTTACGTAGCACGAGATGAAATTTTACTTACATAACCTCAATTTAAATCTTCAACTTATACTAACTGTTTGAATTTCTGTTTCAGGTTTTACCTTCCCAGGAATAAGAACGGCTTATCCGACCGTATTACCGAGTCAGTATGGGTAAGTAGGATTGACCTCTGAATGTATACAATCACATACATCGCTCTGCCAATTTTAGAATCGTAAAATACAATACTTTGGCGTAACCAGCTGATTGATTGCACACACGGACATGTTTCAATTAAAGATAAACATAGTCAGCGTAGTACCAACTTGATAGAATAAAAATATTGTAAATTAAAAGTTATGTTAAACTGTCTAAATGTTAGCTTAAGTAAAACAACAGATGAAATTTAAACTATGCATGGCAAATCACAGCTTGGTATAATTTAATGTGTGCTAAACGAGTGCAATCAGTTGTTTCAGAATATTTCTGTGATCAAAGTCCATTTCCTGTTCAGACAATAACCAACGTGTTAGGCACAGTTTAACAACATTTACGATGTAAAATTTGACACTTAATTTGAGTAGAGAATGTCTTCACTTTTTTCCATAACATATCCTCAATTTTTATTACACAACAGCTTTCTGTAATTTAGAAGGCAGTGGGCGCACTACTAAAATTTGTGACAGTTTTAAGGGAATTATTTTATGAAACCATATATCAACAGCGTGTTAAAATTTCTTTATTTCCGAAACGTTTAACAGATGACTTGATGATACTGGCGGTACTGATAAGGCGCTACTGTCGACGAAATTTCCGGCCCCGTGCCCCAATTTATTTAAGCCAAAAAGATAAATGGAATAAATTCACGCAAAACTGTCTACTAACCCCGTAGACTGCCGAATCTTTGCTCCCCAACACTGCCTGTCTGGAATGTCTTCCTGGAGCACCAGTGACTTCTGTACGTACAGTTGGTTCTCAAAAGGCTCTCCTGTCCCCCCCCCCCAGTATCTACTGACCGCAATTTACTTCTTCCTCAACCTTTTATCTAAACTGCTGTTCTACATACCTTGCTGTTTATAACAACAGACAGTATGTCAGCAGTTTCATAATTGTTCTGAGTCTTTATGTTTACTCATTGGCTGTACCCTTTAAACAATCTTTAAAACTAACAATTAAAATTATAATGTTAATAATTGTAATGTTAATTATAGTTACGGTGTTCCTAATTTCAAGTAAAATCGACTTTGTGATAAACAAAAACAAAATCGGTAACGAACCTTGTCGCGCCTGTTCCTATTTCTGATTTGGAAACAACGGGCTTTGCAATAAATATTTACATTATGACTTTTTGTGAAACTTTAATAGCAACTGACAGGTTGCTATTAGTTTCCCAAAATTTAGATTCCACACGAAATTCTACTGAACATTTCTGTTCACGCAACCAATATTTACTTGGTGTTGACGCTTGCTTCACAAGACTTTAAATATTGCCTGCAACAATTTTTGTTTACACATGCCCACTGCCTTAACTACACATTATTCGATAATAGTTTTTCGAATACCGCTCATTTTGCTAGCGTTCATTAGGGAAGAGTATTTCAATTTTTAAAATAACTGAAAATTTATCAAAATGCTCGTGTCTTTTATTGAAACTTTGTGTGTGTTGATTATTTTGCCCTACAAAACGTCACACATTTCGCACTCACAATATACAAAACACACACACACACACACACACACACACACACACAGAGAGAGAGAGAGAGAGAGAGAGAGAGAGAGAGAGAGAAAGAGACACATTGTCACGTCACATACACAAACATATACAAACACAATACATACAGAGAAAGAGAGAGAGAGACAGACAGACAGACAGACAAACAGAGAGACAGAGACAGAGAGAGAAAGAGAGAGAGAGAGAGAGAGAGAGAGACACTACAAACATATACAAACACAATACATACACACACACACACACACACACACACACACACACACACACACACACACACACACACACACACACACACACACACACACACACACACACACACACAGAGAGAGAGAGAGAGAGAGAGAGAGAGAGAGACAGAAAGAGAGAGAGACTGTCTCTCACACAAACATATACAAACACACAACACACACACACACACACACACACACACACACACACACACACACACACACACAGAGAGAGAGAGAGAGAGAGAGACTGTCACACACAAACATATACAAACACAACACACACACACACACACACACACACACACACACATATATATATATATATATACAGAGAGAGAGAAACACATACTGACACATAAACACAAACATATACAAACACAAGAGAGACAGACAGACAGAGACAGAGAGAGAGAGAGAGAGAGAGAGAGAGAGAGAGAGATGGACAGACAGACAGACAGACAGAGAAACACACACTAAAAAAATATACAAACACAATACATACACACACATACACCACATACAAACACACATACACACACACACACACACACACACACACACACACACACACACAGAGAGAGAGAGAGAGAGAGAGAGGAGAGAGAGAGAGAGAGAGACAGACAGACAGACAGACAGACAGACAGACAGAGAAAGACACACTGTCACACACAGAAACATATACAAACACAACACAAACACACACACACACACACACACACACACACACACACACACACACACACACACACACACACGTCATTATAGCGTATTAAACGTCTTACAACCTCAGTCTAAAAAAAATTATATAATTTTTCGATAACTTCCCCAAAGTTAAAAAAACAATCAATAATTTTGTGTCACCCATGCTGTTCTGTATTTGATTACAAGACAAATTCTGAAATTGCCACTGCAGAAAGTGTTACGACGCCATATTGAAAAGCTGGGTAAACTCTTTCTATTCTAATGCCGTGTTAATATTTTGCAGAGTTGGATGATGGCGAGAGGCCCGTAGGCACTAGGCTATTGGCTGGCTTACCCATATGTACACCGTAATTCAATTTCTCAAGTGTGCGTGTGTGCGTGTGATTTCAAAGTTTATAGAAATGGTGTTGTTTGCAGTTTCAGTTTTGGATTTGACACAATAATTCGTTGTTGAGGGACAGTTTCTGTTTATGCACGTTTGGATTGTCGCTCTGTCGGTATTTGGTTGGGTTTGGTATTTTTTTCTGTATAATTCTTTTTTTTAGATGGACTTACTTTCATTGGTTTGGTGTGGTTTGCAGACAAGCTTGTAGGCTTAGATTCTAATTATGATTATTCGTGATTATTAATGAAAACAGCGTGGAAGGAAGCTGAGTGGGCGCCATTTCTGATTTGTTCGCTATTCGGCGGAGAGTTTAATCGAAGCAAAAGTTAAAACAGTTACTGTTATTGTAATATGTACAGAAATAAACAATAACTTTGGATTAAAAGTGACTATTTTAAAGTTTCCCTATATTTTCTACTTATCTGACCGGGACTTGTAAAGTAGTACCGATCGTTCAAAAATTAGTGTTTTACACCTAAATTTCAGTACTCATACTTTTGTTTTAATGCTTACAGTGCTTAAAATTCAAACTATAACACAAATAAACCAGCTGACTTCCGTATTTCATGCACCGTCGTAACACGGTCTAGACCGCTCCAGTCATTCTGAACACACATGTACCGGATTAGTGCCTTTTTTAAAAAGTATTTGATTCCCAAACATAAAAATAACGTTTTACTCGCATTATACTTAGATTAGATTAGAAACTAAAGGAAGGGATTATTCAACCCCAGGCATTGCTATCGACGGACCTATTGGGCAACTAAACTTCTTAAGTACTAGTTCAGCATATTAGTGCTCTTAGTGAGTTACAACAATCCACTGACTAGCTCATTCTGCTGGAGGTCCTTAAGATTTTGGAAACTAAAAATCCTTAGCCTGTAGCTAGCAAGAGCCTCTCAATCATGAGTTACATGTCCTGCAGCGTCCTCCTCTTGCCTTCATAAACAGCACACGGTTTTTCAGGTATACATACATGTCCTGTTCATGTGCACCTTCAGGCCACATTACCCTATAATGAGCCCCCATGATTTTCATGAGTTTCGCTCTGCCCAAGATATTTGCCGCCTCTCTAAATCCTTCATGAGGAACTTTTTTTATGAGGCGCTTGCTATGGGAATGTCCATGAAGGTTTGCTTGATGTTGCTTGTTAATTCATCTGTTAAAAGTAGAGCCGGCCAACGACAGAGGCATCCCTAAAACCGGCTCGTGTCCGATAAACTGTTACAGATGTCAGACCAATTGGTCAGTCTGCCTCTTCGTTACCCTCAACCCCATCATTTTCTACAATCCAGTGAAGTGTGATCTGGTAACCCAGGGGCAAACACTGAGGTTCTTCCGACACTCCCATACCAACTTGGACTGGATTATAGTACCTGCAGGTGTTTTGATTGCTTCCTGATTGTCGGTATAAATATGAATACGAGTTCTCTTGAAAGGTCCGTTTCAAATTCTCCCTAACATAGTCGGTCATTATTTCACCCTGGAATATTTTGCACTTTGTCCCAGAGTAGTTCAACCCCGGACCCCAGCACCAGATCCTCTTCCTCAATGCATTCTTACTTCTACTACCCTCACTGCAAAGTGCGAGCGACGTAACAAAATCTTTCTAAAGTTGTTAATGAGTTTTTCAGATGTTTTTATGAAAAAATCCAGAAACACTCTTTTGCTCCAAACTGGGTTATCATTTTTCGTGGTTTTTCCGACCGAGCGTGTCGAAATTAGAGGGAGGATTTACAAACTTAAATATTTGCAAATTTTCTATATAAACTCATTACGTACATAAACTATTTATATTTAATATAATTTCTAGTTTCAAATGATACCCTGTAAATTTATATATAAATTTACAGTAAATTTATAAGTAAATAAATATATATATATATATATATATATATATATATATATATATATATATATATATATATATATATATGATTTACTCTTAACTGCCCCTAAATATTTTTTTTGTCGTGAACCTCAGACCGCTACAAACATCATTTTCGCCAAATTCTATAGTGATTACGTCGTCTGCTATTAGTACGTGCGTTACCGACAAACAGACGTGCACGAGTACATAAATATCCTTGATTTTACGTATCCACCATAAAAACTGACTAAACAGTACGTACTCCCACAGACCTTAAAACCCAAATTTATAGATTTATATTTATTACCATATTCATGAATATACATATTAATTTATAAACATACAGGTAAAACTACCGACTGTATAAACTTAGAATATAAAATCTTGTTTGCTGAATAATATTAACGCATTTTAAATTGAAAACAATAAGAAATGGTGTCGACCGACTTTCAAACCACCCTGTACATATCAAGTGTGCTATGTAAGTAAGTAGAAGTAATCAGGTGTATCATAGCCTTTAATAACGGAACATTTATTGGTTAACAAATAACCTATATAATATTATATTAATTCTCTTGCATAATGAATTACAGGTATTGTTTAATTTTTTGTGATTTTTCTTTTTTTATTTGTGTTTCATGACATATTTCTGTGTATTGTTTTTGTACTAGAGTGGATACCACACCACTATAATAATGGAGCTTGGGATAAATTAACATTATCTTTTAATAATCTTTCGTATGTTTTTATTTCTTAAATTTTATTATCATTTTATAACCAATTGTTTTTTTTTCGTTTTTTAGTTTTTTCTATTTATTCCAACGTAAATTTGAATACACTGGCTACCATATCTAATCTCTAGTTTTCATAAATATTTGAGCAAAATCTGTTTAAGTCCTCTCAAATTTCTTCGGTTATCGATCAGTGGATTGCTATCGGTGCCTAACACGGTAATAACTGACCCACATTTATTAAAGCAACATATATTCTGTTATATTTCGGATCAGTTCGTTGTCAAGTGAATTCCGTTATTCCGTTTCAGACAAAAAAACTACCATTGAATTTTTTTTAAATCATACCTTTTGTTATATTATTCACTTAATTAGTATTAAGATATATTTGAATTTATACTTTAAAGTTTTTAATGCTGTATTGATTTTTATTCCCCTATAATGCAAATATTAATTAACGATACAAATTAATCCGCTATTTGTTAAGATAAAATTATATTCAACGTTGGAAAAGATAGAGGGAAAATATACACAAATTTTCAACCACACAAAGTTTTTTAAAATGAGATATCAACTGTTTCTTTATCTTAAGAAATAGCGGATTAATCTGTATCGATAATTACCATTAGTCTTATTCAAAATGGCCGACAGTATCCACAAAACTAAAGGCTCACTTTTCATACTTTTTTAAAATTTAAAGCACTTCTGATGTTTTAGAACCAATTGAATTCGAAATTATTTAACGGAATGGGAAACAGAACCCAACCGTTTCATAAATTCAATTCAATGATCGTGACAGTGTTAGATAAACGTATAGGACACCGCCTATACACTTGTATAACGTGGCGCTTGAGATGATAAACAATACAGGTGTCACGAAAATCTTTGCCCCTTCTGAATGTTAATGCTATGAAAACATAAACAAGCAATGACAGTAAAAAATTATTCTAAATAGAAATAAAGTGGAATTTTGCTTTTAAATATACGGAGCAAACATTTTTACAAAATCTAAACAGCTGATGACGTTCTCACAACGAAGACCTTTAAAAAGAGATATTAAACGTAATTTTATCTTAACAAACAGCTGAATAATCTATCGCTAACTAATTACGGTCTCGCAGGGAACAGATTCAATATGGCCGACAGGATTTACACACTCGTTTATCGACGCCATTAAAAAAACGTTTCTTGTATCAAGTCGTTGTTTAATGAACACAATTTGAACTGTGAAACCGTAGACCTACAAATCACGTTTCGGAAATGTTTATTAATTAATTATGCTTCGCTCACTTTCAAAATTATGAATCATGGGACAAAATATTATGTTGTTAGCTGAAAAAGACGGTTTTTTTACGCATCTTAAAATTTAGGAATAAATACCGTAAGAAAAAACAATTAATATAACAAGGAATTCACACACACACACACACACACACACACACACACACACACACACACACACACACACACACACACACACACACACACACACACACACACACACACACACACACACACACACACACACACACACACACACACATTCTTACATACATAATACATACAAAACAATTCTACAACAAAACAACGATTTTTTGAAGCTATCTCAAATGTAGCTCATAAGTATTGAAACAAAACGATTGGGATCCTAACCTGAAACAATCTAAGCGCTTACCGACAAAAAAACTAAAAAAATCTTAATTGCGGAAAGTAAAAAATCCAATTTCTGAAAACCGGTTTTAACAGATTTCGCACTTAAAGAATTGTAAACCTTTTTTAAATTTTATTGCTTTGAGCCCTTTTAGGTCCCCTTAAAGGGTGCTTAAAATTGTCCCTTTTTTAGTTTTGAGGTTTTTCAAGGGCTAATATTACCTTTACGAAGATTACAACATGAAATGTAAAAGTATTCCGTAAAATGTCTTGTTTTCAATAGTCTGTACTAAAATGTTTGCTGTTCAGGCCACACAAGTAGAGCATGATGCTTGTCTTTCTTCAGCTAAAGTTTAGTTGCACACTTTCCAGTTGTCAGCACACGTTTTGCAGTGGTAGCGAGAAAATAGTTTATTTCAGTTTTTATTCAGTCCTCAGGATACTTAAGCGCCAAAGATCTGCCGAGGATGAGGAACTGAAAACGCAACCGTATCTGTTTCCTCTTAGGAAATTAATGTAGCGAAATCTCATTCTTGGCAGCACATTCCTCAGGATCTTTTTAGTTAAAACAACTTTGTGTTTAATGGTTGAAAGATTAGCAGTTTATCCCTAAGTCTTTATGGATATGCTAGTGGGCCCGTGCAACTGTTCGCAGTTAACGGGAAAAAGAAACGAATAATATACAAGTTGAACAGTGTTATAGCGCCTCTTTACAAACTTTGAAATTTGTGACAATCTTAATTTTTCTTATAGGCACATGAACGAAAAGGGAAAGGGGTCAGGACGTTCTTTTACGAAATCGCTATCAGTAATTAAGCATAAAAAAGCATGAATTATGTAAATAAAATAATACAAATTATTATTTGCATTGGCTGGTATTTAATTACTATAATATATTATATTTAATTCAGTACTAGTAATTTAAGTTTACTGTACATATCTTCCTAAGTAAAACAGATTGCAGAGCTATGCAGGCCTACTATTTCTTGTCAAAATGGTTAAAATAAACGTTATAATTAATACCTATATGTTAATAAAGCATTGTCATTCGTTATATTTAGGCTATTTAATACAATAGGTCTTACTTTGTTCTATTTTCGTATTTAAAACTATAACCTATAAAATTAATGGCTGAATTTTAACATTGTACTTTATTGAAATATTTACAAATGAAACCGACTATAATATTACGCACATAAACTAGGCTACAGTATTTACTGTTTACTAAAACAGTCTTTTTTAAAACAAAATTACATTTTAGAACTGGCTTAGATTCTTAACGATTCAACTTTCAAAACTGATTCGGTCAAAAATATTTAAGTCTTTGATACATTAATAATTTAAATATTATTACCAACAATGTTTTTTTAGCAGTCAGCTGTTTTGGCACATGTCTGCATTTCACTCTAACGGGGACACTTTTATAATGCTTCTAGAATTTTGTTTACAGAGCTTTTTATCGGTTTTAAATCGGCATTATTTTATTGTAAAGCTGTAAAAAGGAAAAGTACGAAGCGTGAGAGTTCCCTGGTGTTCTAATGAACCTGCAGGCACCCTATATGTGTAGTTTTAATAACACGTGTCCTTATTTCTGGTACAAAATTTATCGGAATTCTTAGCGTAAGTTTGGTTGATAAAACAGTATTTAATGTGATGTCTCTTTCGCGGCTTCGAGCAGACCAAAGTCAAAGACGACTTAAAAAAACATATTTAATTTCAAATTTATTAACCATTTACCTTCCTCTTCCCTGGCTCCGAGTCCTCCATGGACATTGGCTTTCGAGATTCATTCGAACCTATGACAAATGTACGCACGAGATGGAATTTGTTGTCATTTATTCAGAGCCGAAAACATTCCAGGAAGTAGTTAAGTGTTTTATGGCTTAAAAAATTACTATCATTGAACCGATTACACGCGAGCATTTCAGTAATTCATCCCTAGCGCATAAACGGTAAATCGGAAAATTATAAAACTTGGAAGATCTGTTCGAGCATGAACATTGAAAAATAGACCTTAGTGGTTTACAAATATGTTTTTATTTTGAAAATTGATGGGTAAAAGTAAGGCACAAAATAATCCCCCCTGGTTTGTACTTGTTAAGTCCGCATATTTAAGTTAGCCACGCAACCTTTGCGTACGCTATTTCAATTTGTCTTTTGGTATAGTGATCTCCACGCAACCTTTGCGTACGCTATTTCAATTTGTCTTTTGGTATAGTGATCTAACCCACAGATTAAGAAAGATTAGGTCCAGCTAGGACCAACTTGCCAAACACATACTCCTGAGGGAATGACGGGTTTTCCCGCAAGGACGTGAATACTGATTCATAACACCGCAAGAAGTCCTTCATCGCATACGTTCTCTGACGTCTTGAAATGTTTATAAAATTTAACGTGCAAAGCAGTAAATTTAAAATTGTGACTTATTTTATTGCCGCAAGTTGTGAAACATCTGTCACACTTGGGGCGGCTCCAAATTGTCTTTATTTTTAACGTCAACAGGCGGCTCATGTAGTTTTGCAGTGTTTCATAATTCATTTAAAAATAAATATTGAGCCGAGAAAATCCGAGAAGCTCCACAGTTTGTGTTGAAACAACAGAACGAACTGAATATAATCGCGTCACGCAGTTGTCTCGCTGACGTGATAGAAGCGAATTTCCAAAAATATTTTTCCTGTTTCATTTTACACTTTTTTGAAAATCTCAAAAAAAGTATTAACAATCAGAATTAACATCTGATACGGGCCATATTAATCGCATTTTAAACTTCCATATTACATTTAAAAAATACAAAACAATGATCCTTAATTTCAACTAATTTTCGAAATTCCAATGTATGCTATGAAATTCCAACTATGATCACATCTTGAAATTTGATTTTCAAAAACATTCGAGACGAAAGTGTTATGTATAGAATGTATTAAGATTTGAAACTGTCGCGCGAATTTTTTTGCTGGGTAACAAATTTCACCGAGTTATTACCAGAATCGATTTTTGTGCCAAATTTAAATCAAAACGGACCAGAATTACGAACGTGAGTAAAGTAATAATTTAAATAATACTTTCAGCGATGTTTTTTTTAGTAATCAGCTGTATTTGGTACACACAAAATTATTTGTCAATTTTTTTGATTGTGCCTGCATTGTGCTGCACTCTCACGGGGACACTTTATACTGTTCCTGGAATTTTATTTACAAACCTTTTTTCGGTTGTATATCGGTTTTATTTTATTGTAAAGCCTTAAAAAGGAAACGTTCGAGGTATGAAAGTTCCCTGGTGTTCTAGTGAACCTGCAGGTACCCCATATTAGCCTATGTAGTTTCAATAAAGCAGATCCTTATTTATTGTACAAAACTGATCGGAATGCGTAACAGTTTGGTTCAGAAAATAGTATTTCACGCGATGTTCCTTCCGCGGCCTCGAGTAGCCTAAACACAAGGTCATCTTGGAAAAACATGTTTAATTTCAAATTGATTAATCATTTTACCACTTTCTTCTCTGGGGCTAGAGTCTTCCATGGACATTGGCCTTGGATCCTTTCGAACCTTGTGACAATTGTACGGAGTGTTAAAACACACACACACACACACACACACACACACACACACACACACACACACACACACACACACACACACACACACACACACACACACACACACACACACACACACACACACACACACACACACACACACACACACACATATATATATATATATATATATATATATATATATATATATATATATTATAAGGCAAAAAGAAAGTACATTGAGGTTATTACCGCCTCCCTAAATGTAAGTGAGAGTGTAAAGTGTTAAAGTCGTAAGTGTAGTGTTGTAAGTGTAAGTGTGTGTTAGACCCAGGTACCGCGAGAACCCTTTCAATAGGTGCAGCTAGTTTGCACCCCCTGCGGGGTTATATATATATATATATATATATATATATATATATATATATATATATATATTTACATCAATATTACTATATTAGACACATACAATATTATTTATTCATCTTAACCTAACAACCCACAGACCTACATACGCCTTTACCACTATTGAACTTGAAATATAAACAAAAATATTACAACTAAACTGTATAGATCTTGTACAAAATAAAACCAGGAATCTGTGATAAAAACATAACCTAAATTACGTAATGTCGACGAAACATCCGGGTTTTCTTTGTGCTGTGTAAAAGTTGAAAGATTTTGAGTTAAATTAATTAAACTGCGTTTATCACAGATAAAAGCCAAAGTAGCGGGCAGCCCTCGTGGAGTCGGGCTTCTTAAAATATTCTGTCAGTGTCCCCAGCTAGCAGCTAGGAACTAGGGAGGGTGCCACCCTAACCTTTTTGTTAACGAACCGTTCGGGAGTCTCGTATCGATCCCAACTGAAAGTCCCAAGTATAATGAGATTAGGTTAGCTACGTTCTGTTGTGCTCAGCAGTGCGCGGCTCTGGGATATGGTTACATCGTTTTAGGGTTTCTAAACATTTAAATACGCCTAAATATTCAGTATATAGCCGTTTCTAGCTTGTAAGGTTTAACACTAAGTATGAAAGTAACTTTATTAGCGTTAACAACTGCATCAAGAAATTTTTGACGGCGGTCAGGGTTTGTTTTCATATTTTCACTGTGATTTCAAAGTTTAAAACGCTAATATATGCAGATTTTAACGCTGATTATGATGGTGAAATCAGAATTTCAAAAAAGCGTAAGATAAAAAAAGTTTTTTTTTTTAAATTTGCTTCTATCACGTCAGCGAGACAGTTGTGTGTCTCGACTATCCAGATTCTGCTTCAATTTCAAAATAACCTTTCCTTTAATTTTTAGTCCATAATTTGGCAATACTGTTTTTTAAGCTTACCAAATATAAACCAATGATTCAAATTCATTACCTAAAATTTTAAATTTCTGTCCGCCATTCACGTGCAAGTCCGCTGGTGAATCGCGTTGAACAACGCTAAACCAAACCTGTTGTATAGTTGCCTTGATATTTTGGTTTCGGTATTGATTGAATAGGCCTGTGAGAAAGTCTGTGCAGTTTTTTATCTTTCTTTTTTTTAATAAAATGTGTTTTCTTAGACTTTGGACAGCAATATGTACACTTTATTCGTCACGGCCTCCGGGATCCGTTATAATTTATTCAATTTACCACTGTCTTAGAACTTTCTACAGGCATTTTGTATTAGGGTAAGTAGTGTTCGGTTCTGCTTCAAGATGGCGGGCATAACCCATCCCAGCTGTTGATGTGCTTTAGTTGTGCTTTTGGTGTTACTGTACTTCCAGTGTTGTTGATGTTTAGAAATGTTGTTGTTTTTCAATGCTTTCCTCATAAAATAACACTTAGTATTAGACAACGAAAATCTATATAAATGTAATTCCGTAAGGTCAGATTTTAAAAAATATTTTAAAAGATTGGTAAGTCGTGATAAAATGGTTAAAAGGTTATTTTAAAGGTCATTTGAACAAATGTGAAAGAAACAATTCGATTTTCTTATTAAGCCCTTAGGAACGGATATATGAGGTGAAATTTTTGCTACGAAATGAATGGTAAGGATCAGCTGTGTTCAGCATAAGAACTTGGAATATCAGCTGTTTTAATATCAGAATTGTTTATTTGCATATTTTCTACAATTAGAGATGGTAAATGTTTTACGTTCTGAATGTTTTTCTTCTTAAATGTTTAAGAAATTTTAAAGGCATTGCAATTGTAAGGAGGTCTAGGATTAATTATAAACATAATTTGCATTATTAGTTTATAATATATATATATATATATATATATATATATATATTATAATATAATATATATATTTAATATTAAATAAAAGCTACTAATATTAAATAAAACTTAGATTTTAATGAAGTATATGTTTGTTATGTGATGAACATAACCTCAAAGTACACGTAACTAAAAAACAGCTGTTAGGTGAAGTCATAGTATTGTGTCTACTCACCGCAGAACAATACCGATTAGGTTTTCACTTTATTATGTCATATTTACAAAAAACTATACTGTTCATTTTGCTTCTTCCTGATCATTTATTATTTATGAAGTTAAAAAAACCAAGTTTTGGAACCATTTTTCCATTAGAATGGAAAGGTTCGAGGTGGTTAAGGCACTAGTCAGTCTGCTGCGGCTCTAAACTTGCGCACCTCAAGGTCATAGGTTCGATAATGAAGTTACTTTACTATTTCTGTTAACGTCGATCCCTTGTTAGCATTAGTCTAACTGGCATAAAGTATGTAGACCTTACATGTTGTGTTTTAGAACCAAATTTTATTTTAAGACTGCCTTGTCTTTCAATAACTCCGTTATTGAACTAAATGTCAACAATTTAGTTTTTGTATTCAAATATTTCGAAATAATTTCGGCGATTGTATTTTTCGCTTGTTTTAATTTGATGGTATTTTGTAGGTATTTAACTCGACTTTTACGAGAAAAGATTGATTTATTCTTTCAAATTTCAAAGCTTGCAAAATTTTGTATAATTTATCACCTGATTTAACTTTTGGGATACGTTTGGAATAGGCCAAGGATCCTTTATGTTCTAGCCCGACAAACTGTCTGTCAGTAACCCAATTGGTAGGACGATGACAGGAAATTGCCAAACACTTTGACCTCAAGTAATGAACATTAGCAGTTACAGTTCTTTTTATGTGAGGGAAAAAATATTTAGTAATTGGTATCGCATTGGGCAGCGTGACGTAATTGATGGGTATATTGGGAAATGCGCCTCATCTGCATTTATTTTTAAAGAGTTATTTTTAGGTTGAATAGTACTTTGCTAGGTTATAAAAATATGTCTGGACGTAGGAAAATATTGTGTACAATTTTCGCTATACACGATAAGAAGGGGATCAATTTTCATTTTCTGTTGGAAAGAGGGGCTGATTGTCTGGTTATCGATTTAATAACTAGCCATCAGTATAAGCTTACAATGAAACCGGCACGCAGCTGTCTCGCTTATGGATGGAAACGGATTTCCGAAGTTTTTTTTTATTTTACCATCTTTGTGAAAATCTGATTTCACCATCAATAAACAGAACTCAAATCTGATTACCCCGCATGGGGGTGCACCTATTGAGAGGATTAAGACGTCCCTCGCGGAACCCGGGTCTAACGCACACTTACACTTACGACTTAAACACTTTACACTAACACTTACATTTATGGCCAATAGCCTAATAGTCTCAATGTGCTTTTTGCCTTAAAATAAAAAGTAATAATATTTGCTTATATTGGCAGTGTAAACTTTCAAATTGCGTTGATATTACAAAATGAACCCTGACCGCTGTGAAATTGTGTTTCCTATTTCAACGAATTTACAAAATCGAAATGCTAGTTTACGCAGTTCCAAACGCTGATTACGGAGGTGGATTCAGATTTTCGAAACAATTTAAGAAATGAATGTTAGCAATGTTTTATGATTCAAATCTTTAAAGATTCAAAATTGACGTGGCCGCCATTTTGAAGATGTTGAACGAATTTTCCGGTTAGTGAACTTTACAAAACTATTACCGAAATCGATTTTTGTGCGAAGTTTGAATCAAGTCGTACTAAAACTGCGAACTTGAGCTTGCTAAAACACGCAGAGCAAACTTAAAGCTCATGAAAACTGAAACTGGAGTGCATTATAACCCTAGTCAACCTTTTTGTGCCTGTAGCACAGTGAAAACGTATGGCCTATTCCAGAAGCCAACCACCGAAGGTATAGTGTACCTGGATATGCATCTGGAGGAGGCAGCTGATAAGCTTAGCGTTCACCGTACCTGTAGCTCATACTCCTCTCACTCATCTACTCAATATACACATTCACTACTTTACACAACCTGGCTAACTCTAAAGTGTAAAGAGACCCGTGCTGATAGAGTGTATGACACCGGTCTAATGGTGTACCAGGGAAGACCTGTCGATCTCCCAATGTAACTGACCCATGCATGCAGGGCTCTGTATAGATGGACCTCACTTCCTTAGCTACTTGTGGGTGTTTCTATAAATAAAAATATAAAAGAGTATTAGCAGGGTAAGGTTGGCGAAATGGAGCAGACCATCTAATGAGAATCAAGCGAATGAAAAAATGAAAATGAATTAGGTAAGTAAGCATCTGCAAGCACCTCATAAGGAACTGAGAAGTCACCAATTAGACGTGGGGGAGCTATCCACCTTTAATCCTCTCCAAGCCCCTAGCCTTTACAAAGAGACTAGGCCTGGAGAAGGTGCTGTAACAGAGCATCTCAGGAATATAAAAATGAGACACAATAGATCTACAAAGGTCGCAGTGCAATAGTAACGCTATGAATTCATCCATTCATTCAACTGGATAAGAAAGGGAATATTCAATTTTTTCATTTGCAAGAGCGTGACAAAAAGATTTTTTTTCTTAACCTCCATACTTTATGCAAGTTAGACTAATAAGGACGAGGGATCAATGTTAACAGTAAGGGAAAAGCAACGAGAGCAACTGCGGCTCGAACTAAGAACCTTGTGCGCAGTTGGGTGACGTAGTAGACTGATCGGTTCCTTAGCCACTTCGACCACCGAGCTCCAAGAACGCCGTTACTACCGTCACTGCTTAGAAGTCCGAAATTTTCCAAGACGTCTTTACACCCAGTTCCCAGACCGGTGGATTGATATCTCACTCTTTAGATTTAAACCAGTTTCATGATAATATAACCTTACTGACGAGAGACTCAGCTGCAGAAGTATGAGACTCAGCTTACTGGTTAGAGTATGGAATGAAATCGACTTTCACTGTGGTGTATTTTGTGCGTTACTTCAAATCTAAGATAATCACAAACTTTATGTACTTTGTTTCAAAATTTACACGTAAACTGACACTATGAATAAATTTTATGCGCATTTAAAGTCATTTTAGCAAATTTTTATTGGAAAACGAGTTATTGAAGCAGCCATTATGGTAAGACTCAAACCCGAGACCTTGAAATGAGCACCAATCCTGTCCTTAAATTACTTTTTTAGGAGATCGTATGTGTGTGTGTGTGTGTGTGTGTGTGTGTGTGGCGCGCGCGCGCGCAAGCTCGCGTTCGCAATTTTAGAACGATTTGATTCAAACTTGGCGCAAAAATGGATAATGGTGATAGCTTGGACACGTTGGTTAACCAGGAAAATTCGTTCAACAGTTTCAAAATGGCAGCAATTTAAAATCATAAAAATCCATTACTTTTTTCTTAATTTTTTTTGTAAATTAAATTTTATCACCGTAATCAGCGTTCAAAACTGCACGAATCAGCATTTTGGATTTTCAAAATTCGTTGTAATTAAGAAATTTAATCTGACTTTGATCAGAGTTCATTTTCGTGTTTTCAATGTGATTCAGAAGTTTCAAGTGCTAACATATGCAGATTTTAATTCTGATTATGTACGTGAAATAAGAATTTCAAGAAATGTACGATATAGAAAAACACTTTTGAGAATCCGCTTTTGTGAAAAACATACTTGGGAATATTTTTATTACCACTTGTTAGCATTAAAATGTACAGTGTTAATTTCTTACACACACACACACACACACACACACACACACATACAAAACCAATCCTGTGAGATCCAGAACTACACCTCTTCGTGTCGGTGACTTGAACGAGGGGATAAGAAAGATTCCTCAAGACTGTTTGTTATGCCATATCGTTTTACCACAAAATGCCGGACTTGTGACCAGATAAATCACCATGTAAAGAGAAATAGATCAATACACAATAAAATGTCACTTTCGCGTGCCTCACGCCAGTGAGCCGCGTTGTCACCCATTACCGGAAACGTGTACATCAGATAACAGGTTATAGCACTCTTATCTGTATTATCATTTAAATCGACCAATTCGCCGACTAGAAAAGATATTTAGTAAAAATCGATGTTTGTTTTCCCTATTGGCTGGTTGATCGTGCTTACTTCTGCATTGGACAATTCCGAGTCTGCGCAGTGTCGTCTCGAGCATCCATAACACGCTCTACAAATATTGAGTCGAAATAATCGCACATATATTTATTATTTTAATAATTTCGGCAAACAGCTGTCTGCCTAAAGTGGTGGAAAAATATAGTTTCCATTTAGAAGTAGTTGAACAGATTTATTTTGGCAAAACTGAATTTTGTGCCAATTTTGAAAAAGTACACGTCTGGAACTCGGGGAGCTATCGACACATACAAAGCTATCTTTGCTGAATATATAATTAGCTTGAACATATGTTTACAAACATCTTGTTTTGTTTAAATAAATAAATACGTGAACCTAGCTTAGATATCATTTACTGTAGTTATAGTAAAAGATCAGTTGTTTTATATTAATTCGTAACGATCAGCTGATTTCATTGAACAGTTGATAGGCTGTAATAAGTTTTAGGTTATGTTGTTAAAAACCAGCAATGTTAACAACAATTATTATAAACATTTATATTAATTTCGAATGTATTATAAACGTTTACAACGTGCTCGTGTTCTCCAACTAAAGGAAAAATACCGAAACCAAAGCAACACAAAGCTTTCATATAATACGCGTGTACTGTTATCGAAAAGGAGGAAGAAAAAGAGATAGAAATAGAGGGACAAAATTCGTTTGCTCGTTCGTTCCATATTTCTGTTACATTCTTCCGTTCGGAAGACTTTTTTCCACTCACTCCTCTCGCCAAAGTTAACATTAAAGGATAAATTAAGTTGATTTTCACGATTATTTGGGGGTGCTTAAAGACATTTAAATAAAATTTAAACATAATCGTTTAACCGATTTTCGAAAAAATGTTATGTTTTTGCCTTTTAAGGAAATTTAAATCTAAAACGGATTCGAAACAATTTTCAGCGCGAATTCCATGGAAAATGGAGCTGTCATTATGGTCCAGACCTGAGACTTTGAAATCAGCACCGATAAGATCAGTTTTCGAGAAGCCATTAAAATTCCGTACGTTTATGTTAGCACGCTCACGTTCGCAATTTTAATCCGATCTAATTCAATTTTAGGAAAAAATTCAATTTCGATAATAGCTTGAACTAGTTTGTGAACCAGCGAAATTCTTTTAGCAGTTTTAAAATCTTTAAAAATGTATGTATTGTTCGTTATTTTTTAAAAAACTGATTAGCATTTTGATTTTTCTAATTTAATTTGACGGCGGTCGGGGTTCAGTTTTCGTATTTTCGGTGCAATTTAAAAGTATAAAACGCTCATATATCCGGATTTATTGCTGTTTATGAGGGTGAAATCAGAGTCCCAAAATGAAGGTAAGATAAATTTCGGAAATTCGCTTCCATCGCGTCAGCTGCTGCGATTATTAGAACCCAAACTGCCACTTGACCTGCTGGAAGCAAAATCCCTCTGAGCAATACCACCGCACCACTACTGACTTCCATTTGGTCGCCAACAATAAAACAATGTTCGGGTAAGAAAAGATTCTAGAAGTAAAACTTTGATGTGAGCATAGTTTACATGATTTCCGGTTAAATGTTTTGGTTAGTGTTGGCCGGCAGCCATGTTTACAACTCTTTCTAATGGTAGTTTTATCGGCAAACTGATCTTTTCAACTATTTATAAATATACTCTGCTCTTCCAGTCATTACTGTACCGCCATTTTTAACAGCTGTCATTTTAGATTCACGCTGTTTGCAGGCTTACAGAGTGTAGAAACACGTCGATAAAGAAGCACAGTATCCACTGCACGCAGCTGTCTCGCTGCGTATCGAAAATATTTCAGGCAAAGAAAGTTACGAACTTTTGAAAGTTTGAAACGGTCGTCATTGTGAAACTGTTGAAAGAATCTCGCTGGTTAACGAACTTGCACAAGCTATTACAACAAACGATTTTTGTGCCAAGTTTTAGTCAAATTGGAACCGAAGTTGAGACCACACACACACACACACACACACACACGCGCGCGCGCGCGAATATAATATACATATATTAACGACCCTTCAAAAAGTAATCTAGATGTCAGGATTGGCGTTCATTTCAAAGTCTCTAGTCTGGCTCAAGCAACCATTATGGTAAGATCCAGACCCGGAACCTTGAAATGAGCACCGACCTTAATCACTTTTAAAGGAGCCGTTCTTCAAAATCCGTTGAAATTAGGAAACTAAATTTGAAGGCGGTAATGGTATATATTCGTAATTTCAATGTTATTTAAAAATTTACAATGCTAATATAGCCTACGCAAGTTTTGATGCTGATCTTGATGGTGAAATCAGAGTTAAAAAAAGGTTTAAAAAAATAATTTCGGAAATTCGCTTCCATCACTTCAGCGAAACAGCTTTGTGCTGCACTTACAGTATTTCGTTTCGATTTTCTTTCCAAATTTATCAATTAAAATTCGATGCAGTATGTAGCGTTACGAATCTTTAATAATCTGTTGAAGTGATTTTGAGAAATCGCACCGATTTTGTTGTATTTTTTGACATTAGCTTCCGAGCCAGATTTAGGACGTAATTCAAAGTGAGAAAGTTTGTGCAGTGATTTTGGAACCCTTCAGTTCGTAGTAGCTTAAACTTTGAGGTTACGGAACCCGATCCTCCATGTTGTCCCATGGGCAGCCATGTGCATGTCAGCTGATACGTTGTCAGACTGGGTTACAATATTCCAGTCAGTTCGAACAGACAACTAAATCAATGTACTGTATTTAAAATATTACCGTAAATCACAGATTACGCTGAAAATAAACTATTTACAGAGACTATACGAAAGAATTGTTCAGTTTATTGTTGAACAGGGGACATACCGGTTGCTTTGTAACTGCATAATTAAAAAATAAGTCGAAATCGGGTGTTATCTAATTTTTTAAAGTAAAACAAAAAAAGTCAGTGTAACTCTTAAAAAACGGTTTGAATATATTTTAAAAAATTAACTTCATAACAATAAACATTACTTAATATGTTAAAATTATTTCCTCCAAAATACATTTACAACGTCCGAAACCACTTAGTGAAAAATATGTTTCAGCTACTTCCGATTTTACCCATAAATTAAAAAGAGCTAGGTGGACACTGCCGGCCATTTTGTATTTATTCCTTGTAAGATTAATAATGCTAACGGCTGGGAGGCCACTAAATGCGGAGCGGAGTTACGCTGATCTGAGGCAACTAAGCGGAATGAAAATGAACGCCAACCAGAAGCGGAGTTCAGTCAGTTTAAAGCACACGTTTGCGTCTCTTAAACCTAAATATTTAAGCGTACTGTAACAGATTCTAGGAACTATTTTCTAAAACCAGTAACCTAGGTAACGAGAAATATTAAGTTTGGAGGCGTGGTCAGCGTGGGGGGAAATGGACTGAACTTCAAAACCGAGCCTAGATAGAGTTGAAGCTACGCGGAGTGTAGTCCAGCGACGCTGCTTGATACCGCTCAGCTCCATTACGCTTTCAGTAACCGCACTTACATTAAAAACAATAGGTTAGTTTTTGAATGCGTAGTTCGCTCCGCTCAGCGCCACTCTGTTCCGCTCCCGGCCTTAAAATGAGATATCAAACATAATTTTATCTTAACAAATAGCGGAGTAATCTATATCATTTTAACATTAGTCTTATCGGGAATAGATTCAATATTGCCGACAGGATTCTTAGAACATTAATACGTCACTCTGTGCCTGCCATATTGAATTTAATAACACATAAAATAAGACTTACTTCAAAACATTTTTTACAATTACATTAACAATTTCGACAATGAAAATTCTTAATCACTATATTTTTATCTATAATTGTCCGATTTAATGTTTAAGCGCTATAGTTTCGTTACAGATTCTCTCATGTAAAACTAACCGGTACTGTTGACAAGTACACCAACTATGTTTTACATTGACCGTTAAAAATTATTTTTACACAAACCTTAACAAGTGGGAGAGTTTCTCGTTTGGAATAGGTGCATCTCCCATGAAAACAGCCAAATTATTTAAACATTTTAATATAAATGTAATCGCTGATGTGATGGAAGCAAATTTCTAACAATCTCTTTTTCTAATCTACACGTTTTTGTTGCACATAATCTGATTGTATTTTCAATTTTCCAATTAATCTATATTGAAAATGCTTATGTATGATAATTTTAACGTTATGATGATTTCAATAAATGATTTTTTTGAAACTAAAATGGCCGCCATTGTTAAAGTCGAACTGATTTGGGTAACGAAATCGTGCGAACTATTGTCAAAATGAAATTTTTATTTTAAGTTTAAAGTCATTAGACCAAAATTACAAACGTTACTCAGTGTTTAGTAAAATTGTTAAAAACTTCAAAACATGTTCTAAAACTCAAAGTCGGTGCAGATTTTATAGTACTGAGTACGGATGTTATCATTATGATAGCTCCAATCGCTCATTTTTCAAAGACATTTTCGCTAGTAAATGCACTAAGTTCAATGATAATTCTTTTAAAAAATTATGTGTTTTCTATTTTTTTAATAATATTATTTAATTACCTTTGAAAAGATCAGTTGTTTTATATTAATTCGTAACGATCAGCTGATTTCATTGGACAGCTGATAGGTTATAAGTTTTAGGTTATGTTTTTAAATGTTATAAGTTTTAGGTTAGTTGTTTATTTAAACACCTTCCATTGCGAGCACTTAACTACGTCAGAACTGGGTTACGTGCATTCAATCTAAAAGTAGGCGACAAATACACAGTTAATCATTCGTATTTGTTTAAAATTGTAACCTTAAAAACTGCATGCGATTACCGCATGTTCCACAGGTGACGTAAACAAATATGGCTGCAGCAAGTTGTGATTGGACCACGTGTATTTAGGCTCACGAAGAACAAACAGTCTTATATTTAGCGTCAGAAAATGTAGGCTGAAACTTTTTTTTTAATAAAATATGAACAAAATTCTTTCTCGTTATAAACTTTTAGTGACGCTTAAACAGGAGGAAGCTCTTTGTCCGTTTTACTGACCGTTAGTGACGGGATTTCCGAATAAATATTAATTTATTAAAAAAAAGACAACGTTTGTAATAAGTAAATATAACAGAGAGTATAAAATGTATTACATCTTTATTTGTCAAAAACATTATTGTATTCTACCAATAACAATAATTGGTTTTTAATAACAAAAGCTTCTCTCCTAACGTATACGAACTTAGGCTGGAGCTAAACTGAGCTGAACGAGCGTAGCGGAGCTGAGCGGAAAGTTGAACCTGAAGCGGAGTCAGATTATAGAAAGCATTTTTATCTTTTAAATCTAAATATATAGGCCATTTTAGAGAATTCTATGAACTATTATGTTTAAAAACCGTAACCTAAGTAACGAGAAATAATAAACTTGGAGGTGTGATCAACGTGGTGTGGGAAGCGGAGTCAGTTTGAAAACCGAAACAAGACAGTCAAAGCTGCGCGGAGCGGAGCCGCTTGACTCCGTTCAGAACAAAAGGTTAGGTTTTGAAAAAGTAGTCCGCTCCGCTCAGTGCAGCTCCGCTCCGTATTTGGTGGCCACCCGACCTTACTGTAGTTGACGCTAAAACAAAATTTAGAATACCTTACAGTTAATCAACTGTAATTTTGATTCCCTAAAAAACAGGTTACACTGCTTGTAACTGATAACGCATACTGGATATCGCTCCTTTCAAAGTTGCCGGGTCTGGGCCTTACCATGTTGGCCGCTCCAAAAACTCATTTTCCAACGTAAATTCACTAAAAATTATATCGTTTCCTATTGGATACATTTATTAACACCGTATACATTTTTACTTCCCTTATGATTAAATGTTTTTTGTATTACAAATATATACATTTTCAAAACATTACTCAGTTTTATCTTTGACTAGTTGTACAAACCTCCTTTGCCGGGGGGATAAAAAATTGTAATAATTTTACACAATAATATACTCTTAAATATTTGTTAAGTATATTTATTGCAATTGCTAGATTTTAATATTTTAACCTTCACTTTATGAAAGCCAAATGTAAATAAATCCAATTGTCAAAACAACAGCACTATCTATCGGATGTAATTTAAACCATTAACTAAACATAGTAGTAAGTAGAAATATTTTTTTAATCTTTTCAGTAGCGGGTATTTTTAAACGTATAAGCAACTACCAGAGCAATTGTTTGTAAAAAAATATATTATAATTTGAACTTATCTTTGGTGTTGTTAGTTTGTGGAAAAATTATGTCTCTAGCTTTCATTTCACAAAAGACAGAATGTAAATAAGTAAAATCGTGAAAACAACAGCACTACCTATCGGATTTGATTAAAACCACTCTCTAATCATACTAATCAGTGAAAAATAATATTTTTCCTTTTCAGTAGCGAGTATTTTTCATCATATAGATAACCACCAGAGCAGGTTTTTTGTAAATAAAATATATAACAATTTAAACTTACCTTTGGTGATGGCAGTTTATGAAAAAATTACGTCGCTAGCTTTCACTTCATAAAAGTCAGAATGTAAATAAATCCAGTCGTCAAAACAACAGCACTGCCTATCGGATTTAATTCAAACCACACACTCTAAACAATAAAGGCTGTGAAATTTCAGCGAACCGGTTCAGTAGTTTTTGCGTCTATAAAGGGTATATATATAATAAAGTAAGTACTAAATGTTCAATAGTTTGAAACTGTCTTTTTCTCTAAAATTGTCTATTCACTTACAATATTTCACTTTTTACTTACGACCCTGGTACTGTGTTATATTGTAATCACTTTAATGTTGTATGTCTTTAAAATTTTGTACAATTTTCTACTAATTTTTAACTGAATTGATCGTTTTTGTTCTTTTTTTCCAAACTGTTAGGCCTATATTCGTCAACTCTGTATTTATTAGTGATATAGTTAAAACGTTATATAGCAAAGAACAGAAGCTAAATCTAAATTCTAAATGTTATTCGTTTAGGTGTAAAATGTTTATAGGTGTTACCTAAAGTAAATTTGCAATGAGTACATTGTAAATTATTGTAGGCTATCTGAAAATTACTGGTATTTTGACGCAATAAGATTTGTCTCATGTGAGTGCGACAAAAGACTATAAATTGCTGGTAGACCTTCTGGGTTGGAATAGAATCTACTTGTGTTTTATTTTTAATTAATTCTTCAAGTATTGTTACTTACATTTATTCTTCTTGTCTTACCAGCCGCTGCTGCCAAAATTCTTAACACGAATACTTCTTTATACAATTCATTTAAGGTTATCTGAAACAATAATCAACATATTCAAATGCTACCTAAATTATTGTTTTTACATATGTAAAATTACCCATCTTTCTGTGTTTAACTACAGAATGTTCAAAAAGTTACGCAACCTTGTGAAGAAATAATAAAGTTAATTTACGAGTTAGTAACAAACTCGGTTTAATGTGGGCTCAACATGGTACCGCTCCGGCCATCATGGTAAGACCTAGACTCGGGATATTGAAATGAGAACCGATCGTGTGAATTAGCAATTTTGATCCGATTTGATTCAAACCTGTCACAAAAATCGATTACCGTTAAAGCGAAATTTTGTTCAACAGTTTCAGATGACTACAGTTTCTCATTTTTAAAAATTCCCAACTTTTTGTCCTTATTGTTTCTGAAAATTCGATTCCACCATCGTAATCAGCGGCAAAAAAACCGTATTAGCGTTTCGAATTTTCAAAATCCGTTGAAATTAAGAAATTTGTTGACGGCGGTCAGGGTTTGTTTTCATATTTTTTTAATGTAACTTGAGTGTGCGCAGATTTTAACGCTGATTATGATGGTGAAATCGGAATTTCAAAATGGTTTAGATAAAGAAAAAAATACTTTCATATCGTGTCAGCGAGACAGCTGCGTTTGTTTCTGTTAAAATTACTTTTTTTACTGCAGGTTATTTAGTTATAATTTTTGGGGGGTGGTCGATGTGGATAAACCACCGGTCTGATGCGTCTCTGAACTGCGCACCTTAAGGTTCTTAGTTCTAGCCGCGATAATTCCAGTTGCTTTCCCCTCGTCTTCATTAAGTCTAACTGGCTTCTTTTTTTGTCTTTGTTGCTGTTATGTAAAACTGAAATGTTGTGTGTGGTGACAGTATCAGGAACTGAGAAGTTTACTTTGCTTCTGTTGGCAGGTTACCTCCTGGATACGTATACCAGTCTCCTTACCTCAACGCTGCTTCAGCAGCAGCCACGCCTGGTGTAGTATCGTTACCTCCAGCGCCGCTATCTCACGCTGCGCTCGCCGCCGCGGCCGCTTCTCAGTTCTACGAATACCAGAACGCGGCAGCCGCTGCGATGGCCGCCACAGCGGTGTCCTCGTACCCCAGCCAAGCTTACAGCAACGGTTTTGAGACATATCCTTATACTACGGCAGCAGGTAGAGTATTTCAAAAACTAATTGATAGAAGTAAAGAGGACGTTATGAGCCAAAACCAGTTTTATGAATACCAGAACGCCGCTGCTGCAGTGGCGGCTTCCGCTGCCGGTCAGTCGTACGCCAGTGGCTATGAGACGTATCCTTACACGTCTGTGGCAGGTAGGAAGCCAGCGAGTGTCATGTGCCTGTCTCATGCTTTGTAAAGTCTTCCTCAGGGTAGAGGGTACATTGCGGGTTTTCAGAAAATTTTATAAACAATTTTCCATTCACTACTAGAATCATACATTTAACGAAGATAATTCACAAATCATTTTAAAACTTTTTATTTACATCATCAAATATTTTATCTTGAATTTTTAATTTTATATTTTAAAAAGTACCTATTTAACCCTTTTCTAAATTAGGTACAGTTTAAAAATAATAATACCTAGCGGGTCAGTACGAACTAGTGGGCGGTTAATGGGAAAAAGAAACAAATAATACACAACAATGTACAGCAAGAAGTTGAACAGTGTTATAGCACCTCTTCTTCTGTTAAAATAGACATTATAGTTATATTTAATACTTGCATAACCTATTTATAAAGCAATGTAATTCATTATATTTAGCTATTTAATACAATAGGCCTTACTTTGTTCTACTTTCGTATTTAAAACTATAACTTATAACAACAGCATTGTCTATCGGATTTAATTTGAACCCATTACCTAAACATAGTATTCGAAAAAAATGTTTTCAGTAGCGGGTATTTTTAAACGTATAAACAACCACCAGAGCTTTTTTTTGTAAAAAATATATCATAATTTAACTACTATTAATATGAATAATAATAAATTCTAACATTGTACCTTACTGAAATATTTACAAATGAAACCTACTACAACCGGATTTTACATTACCTACCTAAATTAGGCTATGGTATTTACTGTCCTTATTTTTGGTTCAGAACCAATCGGAAAGCTTAGCATGGTAATATATGAAAGATATTTGGTAAAAGTAATTTGAAATATACGTGAAAAGGTTTGATGACTTAAAAATTTGCAACCCCTAAAATATAAAATTATCTAGTTTCACCATATTTGCAAACAACACAATACAAAACACCAAGTTTTACTGAATTTGCACAAATTTTGTTATTTTACCCTTAATTCTTGCTCGAATTGTTTGTAAAAATCTTTATTTTAACCTGCAGCATTGGTGTTGCAGATTAAAAATCGTATTCATCTAGAAGAGAAAACAAAATTGCAGCAAACTATTTTGTGAAACATTTTCAACGATATTCCTACTAAAATTATTTCAAAACTATGTACAAAGTCTGGACCAGTTATGGCATTCCAAGTCTATGCTTTCTTTAAAGTATCTCAGTAGTACAGACAAATTTGGAGTTATAAGACCAAATGTTTAGTTAAATTAAATCCTGGTTATTAATGTTGGCAGATCTTTCCCTAAGCAATCTTATCTTACTCTGCAATGCTTTTAAGGTGTTTTCCTGTTATCATACTCTTCATTTGTAATAAAAATGGATTATTCTTGTACCCTGATTTGTTTCACTAATTAGATATCATTGCTTCACAATATCTCTACAGAGATACTTAAAATGACGGTAAACAATTATTTTTTATAAATTTGAATCTGTTTACCTTAAAAATTATGGGAAAGTCTTAGAATAACTATACACAATAACAATTAGAGTAGGGCTATAATGTATATATTAAATGAAACCTAATAATATGTCAGTCCAGCCATTCTATCTGTCCGATTTGATTATTTTATATATAAACAACAAGTATTTATGCCCTAAATATTTCATCAGGCATTTAGATTATCATTTTTCGCTTAGAGTTTTCCTTTCAAAGTTCCCATAGTAATTCTTATGGAGATTTTATTTCATCAAATGATTACTTAAAACATACTTTCATTAGCCAATTAACTAAGATAGTTCATTAGATTCACCACAGAAGGCAGCACATACAAATGTTGTAGTACCAGATGTTTATGTTTAAGCAGATTTTCTGCTGAGGAGGCGTTCTTTTGAAAATAATTTAATTAATTTTTACTGAAATATAATAAATACACAATACAGTATCAATACTTTCTAGTTCTATTTAACTGAAAACATTCTATTACCAGACATGTAAGGTTCATACACTTATATAGAGTCCTGGTTGATTTTGTTGTTGTTTAATACGCCTCAATCTTGAGTAGCAACAATCGTGTTTGAGGAAAACATCTATTCCTAAAGTAAGTTTAGAATGGTTTATTCAAAACTGGATCGTTTTGTTTTACATGCAAAAACAAAAAATATTTATTGTCAATAAATATTTACTTTTCATAGTGTTTAATTTTGAATTTTGTGTATGCAAACAAAATAATTTTTAATACATAGTATTCAAATTGGTGTGAACGGTACATAATTTATCACAAAAAACCATGACATACTTAAGTTTTTTATACTGTTAACTACAACCATTTGTCATCTTACCTTTTAGGCAGTGGAAATGTTATCGATTTACATACTATGAACAAATGAATGAGTTTGTAGGGTTACTATTATACTGCGACCTTTGTGCCTCATTTCTGTATTTGTGAGATGCACAGCTCCTTCTCCAGTCCCAGTCTCTTCATAACGTCTAGAACTTGGAGAGGTTTCAAGATGGCTAGCTCCCTCACTTCTAATTGGTGACTTCCCAGTCCTTACTGAGGTGCTTGCTCTGCTAATTCACTTTTACTTTTTTCTTGACGTTCTGCTCCATTTGGCCAATCTTTTTGTTTTTCAATGAGATCCCGCTCATTCTATTTTACATTCTTACTCATGGGAACACCCCAAGTAACTAAGGAAATGAGATCCGTCCATACAGAGCCCTACATGCATGGGTACACTTGAGATCTCCCAGGACCACCATTAGAACGGTGCCTTTCACTCCATCAGCACAGGTTGCTCTACACTTTAGAGTTAGCCAGTTTATATAGAAAAGCAAATATGTGTATGCCTTGAGTAGTATGAGCTAGAGGTACAGTGAGATTGCTAAGCTGCCTGTACCGGCATGTAAACATTACACACAAAAATTCCTATATGCCTTGGTGTATACTCACAGACTATAACAAAACAAATTATGCAAATGCTCAAAAGTATTGAAATCATTTTGAATATTGAATTTTACACATATAATATCGTTTGTGAATAATTAATAACATTATGTACCTAATTGTAGGATATGCACAGTTTTAAAACCTAATATCATTACGCAACTTGATTTCATTCTGTATTTTATGTACAAAGGCTAAACTCTATTATTTGACTAGAAATCATTTTAACTGGTTTATTAGTTCAGTAATTAAAAGTTATACACATTTAATTAGGACAGTGTGTTTCATATTCCTATACTTTTCATCATTAATCATACATTGGCTTACGTATATAGCTAGAATATACATTTTAATATTCATAATAATATAATATTTATGTTAGCATTTACATGTTTCATCACAATTTCACAGGTGAAGGTTCTTTCATATTTAGATAATATCATATTGTAATTTATTACAAGATTGTATATTTTTAATATTATAAGTAATACATTTATTTCGGAACTGAATAAAACAATGCCCTCACAATAATGAAGACTATACAGATATAGCACTGTTTAAATTTTAAAACTAACAGAATAGCAGGCTGTGGTTAAATATCTGTTATTCAAAGTTTGTTTTTAAAATACCTTTACTTCATTATCAGAATTCTGTTTTCTTTATAAACAATTAGTTATAAGTTTAGGATTTAAAGAATTTATAAATTCAACATTTCTATTTCAGTTACTTGTGAAACCTTTAAAGTACAAAATATATTTGGGAATTCTTTTCAGATTTTTCTACATTAGCAACCAAATGAGAACACCTTGTACTTCAGTGCAGACAAACTGAATTAAAAAAGAAACAAAATTTAACGTAAATAATCTGATACCATGCAAAAAACATAAAAAATGATAACTTGGACAAATTCCTCTTCCAACAGAATCCCTTTTTAAAATGATAACCATACAAAAATCTTTAAAAAATCATAACACACTTTTTCGAAGATTTAACTATTGTTGTCTGTATTAAAGTCTGTTTCAATTAGCATTTTAAATTCTCAAATCAGATTAAAAATAGGAATATATATTTTGATAATCATGGAAGATAAAAAAGTGTTATTGAAAAATAAAAATGTATCGCATATTAAAATGTTTCTTTGTGTTGCGTAGATAATTTTGTTACTTTTTGAAAATTTGGTTCTACAGCAAGACAGTTGTGTAACCACGATTACTATATTTCAAATTCATAAGGCTTTCTAATTATTAAAACATCTCTGCCTTTACATTTATATAAGTACGTTATTAGGAGTACCATGCCAGCTTCACTGGCCAACCCTTATTGCAGTTGCAAATTTGCGCTGGTAAACCTTAAGTTAGCGTAAAAATGAAACGATTTTTGTACAAAATCCTGAGAAAAACGAGATAACAAAGCTAAACAATTAATAAACCATGAAACCTGTACAAAATTGGAAGTTGTATAAAAACTATAATGGTGTAGTAAAAGTAATATTAATAAGGCAAAAAGATGAGAGGACGATATGACATAACGTGATCTATATTTTAACCTGTCCAGAACTTTTATTAACCTCAATTGTTCTGGTGTAGTTATACAATTGTTTTCAACACAACTCACATTTTTTTTTTTATTTTAAGGCGAAAAGCACATTAAGGCTATTATTGCCTCCCTAAATGTAAGTGTGAATGTAAAGTGTTAAAGTCGCAAGTGTAGTGTTGTAAGTGTAAGTGTGTGTTAGTCTCGGGTATCACGAGGGACGTCTAAATCCTCTCAATAGGTGCAGCTAGTATGCACCCCCCTGCGGGGAACTCACATTTTTCTACCTGTGAAGGAATACATATTAATATTACTATACAATTGGAATAATATGTATTCATGATTGAGTAACAAAGATGCGAATGAATCTTCATATATTATAATGAATATTTAAATTTTATTTTAAATTATTCTAATGAATTGTCTCAGTGCTTACACAAGAAAAAGTTAAATATATTAAGTAGTAATATGTAAGCTATAAGATGGAAAAACGATTTAAAGAAATTTACTGTTTGAACTGCAAAAATACTGTTATATTTATGTTTTTATAAATAACAACTTGGAACTCAGCGAGGTACTAAATTATTTTGTTATGGTTGTTTAGGAGCTGCTAGTTATGTAACACCATACGCTTACGCAACATTACAACAAAGTGCAGGCCTACCAACAGCAGCAACTGCAGCGAGTGCCTTCACAGGATTGTCTCCATACACTGCAGCGGCTCAAGCCCAGCTCCAAGAAGCTAGACTTCAGTGATATCGTAGGAACTTAGTGCGACCGTGAAGTGATGCGAGAGGTTCAAAGTTACCTCATTTTAGAAAATTATAACAACTCAAAGATTATTAATCACAGATTCAATTTTGTGAGAGAATACCACAAAATTATGTTATTTGTGTCTAAAAAAGTACAATATTTGATAAATTATTTTATAATTTTTATTTGACTGAACATCTTTAGTAAAGACTGTTGTTACTGCAATATTGACGTTGTTAAATTATTTGTTGGTAAATATTTGGTTGTGATCAGTGTGGTCGAGTACAGAACATCTGTCTAGCTATGTAATAATTGTGTATGGTCATCGTCGTGATATAAAAAATTATGTTTACTGTGAAAGAACAATTATAAAAAGTCTTTTTGTAATCTATATATTGTCTAAAATTTTACTTAATTATTAAAAGTATGTCCAAAAAAACATGTTAATATAAATTGTTGTAGAATAACCTAGTTTGTTAAAAATGTAAATTATAGAGTACAATTGAATTATTATTAGTATTTTGTAGTCTTTAGTTAAACTTTGACAATACTTTTGTCGAAATTGATTTGAAATCAGATAGAATTAGATATTTACCATTTTGAAAGTAAAGTTAACGACTTAAACATCTAGTAACCTGCTAGTCTTCTCTTAGGTCTATTTAACTGAACAGGCCCTAAATTTTATTACTTCTCGATTAGATTTAGGGCGTATTCAAATCACATGCTGATAATTGCCATTCGTACACTGTACAGAAAATATTTTATCTATAAAACAACTGCCTCAATGAAGTTCAAACTTCTATTTTTCTATTACCTATTTATTACTGCAAATATTTTATGTAAACAAAAAAAACTATCAAAAATTCAGTCGTTATTTAGGTTAACTAAATTATAATTCAATTGAACTCTGGGAATATGTAATATAATAAAAATAGCCTTCAACTATATATTTTGTATATTATTCCAATAAAAAAATCAACATGGTCAATATATATTAGGTGTAATAATATTTATCATAATTTAAGGTGACATTTGCTGTTTCTATCTGTAAATTTTCAAAGCCTTAATAAAAGTTTCAATGAATATTTTCTTAACCTATTAAATGTATGTAAATTTTTATATGTGTAGTGTATATAAAATATTATGCTAAAGTGAAATGAGAACACTGTACTTTAAATAAATTATCTAAATTATATTTTAAAATACCTATTCGTGTATCTGTGTCAACAGCATTTGTTGGTAAGGTTGTGTAAATAAAATACATTTTAATTTTATTATAACAAAAATGAGTTGTAAACATTAGCCTTTCTTTCTTACATGTTTTTTTTATCATAACGATATTTAAATAATATTAAATTACAGTTTTACATTATAATGCTGATGTAAAAACCATATAGGGGAAACACACAGGCTACATACTTATAATCAATTTTTAATTTTCATTGTTCAGCCATCTCAATAATTTTTTAATTACAGGAATTTTCAACATAAGTTCTACACTATTTGATTTTTTAGATTAAGATTTATGGTTCAAACTTTGATCCATAAATATAGATTTTCTTTTTATTACTCTCTGATTTGATTGTTTTAAGATGTTTCCAAAAATAAACCAAAGTTATTTGTTTAGAATAGAATACCAAAGCTTAGTTAAATTAAGGATTTAACTTTGTATGTAATAGTTGTTTAAACTATTATTTATATAAATTAATTCAGAAGTGACTGAAGGTTGTTCAAGCTTATAGTAAATTTGAATGAGTGATAATATTTTAAAATTTGTTTAAAATCATTCATATCAATAGTAAGGTAACTTTTAAAATTTCAATTTAGTGGTTAAAAAAATAACCTGGCATATTATCCTTACATTAAAAAAGATATTCAGTTGAATATATGATATTTGTACTATGATAATTTCTACACATTAAAAGAATGATCTGTTACAAATTTTAAAGTTAAAAGCTGAAGTTCACATGCATAAATATCTTTAAAAAAGCTAACAGTTAAAAATTACTAAAATTTATATTTTATTTTCCACTTTCTACTTTTAACACTAGATTATTACATAGTCCTAATTAGTTCTTTAAAAATTATCGCTTAATAACAATCATTGAAATTATGTTTGTTTTTATTTAAAACCGTTTTGGCTGTGATAGAAAGTAAAACAGGTTACAATCAAAAAATCAAGCCGTACTTAATTGTCAGATTTCAATCGGCAGCAAACTATCGTTATCATGGCACTCATCAAATTGTTACCACATTAATAGATCTTAAATTTATTATATATAATTTAAATTTGAAGGTGTTGGTCTGATTTTTAAAATGTACAAACAAAACTTGGGGTACGGTTAAAAAAGAATTTTTTATTTCAATTTTAAATAAGTACGCATAATCTTAATATACTTTTTTCCGTTACCATTTAAAATAAGCAACTCACTAGCATTACTTTATTCTCAATCATGACTTAATAATGAAAAAAATCCTACTCTGTCAAGATAGGCAACAGTCCTTGATAAAGTTTTAATGCACCAGTCTTTAAATGTTAATGTTATCATGCTACAAGTCCTGTTTCAAAGGGAGTTTTGCTATATTATTATTTAAATAATTTTGTAATGAGTTTTCTAATATAAAATACTTCCAAACTTTTGTACTATGACAATAAAGTTTTTTTTACTTAGAACTTTGCTATAATATGGTATTTGCTAATGAATATTTTTTAAGTGGATCTGCTTTAGTCAGAGATACTATTTTAAGATGTATTTACTTCTATTACGTAATTCTAATAATTCAGTTTCTTACAATAAAAGTAAAAAAAAAGAAACATTGAACATAAACTTGCAACAAACATTATAAGACATACATGTTACTAACATTATCTGATAAGTTTAGTATGATGATGGCGTTGGAAAATAAATTTAAAAGTTTGGTAATAATAATTTTGTGCAATTAAATATGATCTCTGCATCTGCAGTATTAATTTAGTTGATATCCCAGTTTGCATCAGGTTGTGTACAACTATAACCCAGTATTTCAATAAAACAATAAATTTTATGTTTTTTTTTCATAATCTTTTGTTTTCTTTTAACTTCTAACTTATACATAACCTTGTACCTTTCGCTGTCACATAGTTCTAAATGCCCGTTATAATTTAAATACTGAAATTATGTTTAGTTCAAATAACTCATAGTGCATAACCTTTTAAACATATTACCTTTTAAACTGTATTTCACTGATAAACAGTATAATTAAATGTCTACTTTTTTCTCTAAACACTAAAATTATGGTTAGTTTTAATTATTTCTTGTTTATAACCATTTATATTACATATAGCCTTGTATATTTCATTGTCAGATAGCCTAATTCTAAAAAGTATAATTAAATGGCAAAATACTGAAATTACGATAATTTATATGCAAATCTAATCACAATTTTCTTTACGAGTAGCCCATATTGGAAATGTATCTGTACAATTTTACTTTTTATAGTGTCTTGAAACTATTTTTCTGTTCATATCAGAAATTCATGTAGCTTTTTGACATTTTATTTTTTTTTCAATATTTTGTAATTCTTTTTAAATATAAACACACAGCTTATATTAGTTGTGTGTATTTTCATCTTATAAGCGAATAATTTATTACTATTTTTATAATGTGACATTTTTATTTCCTTTTTTTTTAACAGTATCGTAGTGTAAATACAATAAAATAATTCTTTATGTTGTTCATAAATTCTTTTTTAAACCAGTTATTATTTAAAACATTTACCAATAGACTTTTATTTTGAAACAAAGCAATATAGTTTTAGGCAATTAATTAATTCATAAGATGAATGTTAATTTAATAGTTAATCAACTACATTAATCTAGTCTAACTACTCGAGTAGCCTGGAACTAAAGAGAGACATATTGTTTCCAACATGTACTTACAAGGGTTATTCCAGTAGTTTTTTCATTTTTTTTTTTTTTTAATTATAGCTTCTATTTAAGTAAGCAAGAAATTAGTTATTTAGAAGGAAGTATATTCCATAGTTAATTTAAGACTAGTTTATTATTTATAGTTAAATACGGTTGCTCATTTTGTATCGTAACGAAAGGTTTCAATTTGTTCGATAATTGCCATGGGATCTGAGCAGAGCAACGTAGTCGGATAGAGTTGCTCAAGTTTTAATAAATAGGAACTGATGTATGGTACTTATTTCCCGTCCTGATACGGCCTTAACATGTCATTACGTACAATACAGTTGATTTGTGCCTTCAATCATAAAGTATGAAATTAAAAAGTAAAAATACAGAAATTAAAAGTATATTGTAGCAAATTCCTATTTTAATTACAGTTAACAACACCTTTGTATCAATATTATTAAGGAAATAGTGTAGAAGGAAAAATAAAATGTTAATTTAAAATATAAATATGTTGTTTATTTGAGGATCCTGGGTTTCAACCAATCCTTCACTGATCATATTCATAGAGTGATGAATACTAATGTAATACTAATGTTAATGGAAAAAACAAATAACTGTATCTTGAAAGCCCTTGACAAGGTTAGATACAATTATTTCATTAAATTACACTAAGCTTTCTTTCTAATGGTGTGTTATGTTTACACTGGGATATCAGTATGAGATCCTACAAGATACAAGACAAATTGACAAAGCATGATACATCACCTCATACAAATGTTCACACAAATTGTATTAGCATCAATCTTGCTCACACATTTTGTATGAACAAAAAATTGCATATACTTTGACATAAATATTTTCATGTGTTTTTATGTTATGGAAGTTTTTGTTATTTATTAGACTTAATCAGCTGTTTACTCAGCTGACAGGTTTTGACAAATTCAGTTGTACTTAATAGCTAGTTTGTTTTAAAATTTTGTTTTGTACAGTTTAATTTTCTACTTTGTTGTACAGTTTTTGAGTCCTGAGCCATCTTCTAAAATGAGTTCATTAACCAAAATCGTATAGGCCTATGCACCATGAGTTTTTGTTTTCTTAAAAATTCTCGTTGCCACCACCTACAAGTTCTTTTTTAGATTTTATTTACATCAGTGCACATGTTGATAAATATAAAAACTTCTCATGGTTTACTAGACATGGTTCTGTTGTACAAATTCAGAATATTTGCACTTAAAGGTACTGCCACTGGCCAACAGAAATCACCCAATTCAAAAATGGAATGATTTGTATAAGTGTAAATGCATACTGTACTTTTACAAATTAGTTGACATAAATGAGGACTTGTATGATCATACAAATTTTGTATCTTACATACATGTATCTTAATGTAAACAGACAATAAGTGCTACTATCAAAAATGGTGAAGTGTTACCTTTAAACTAAACTACAAAATTTACTTACATATATTCCAAACTAGAAGTGATAAAAAGTAATACTCAAGCAGAGTAGGCGTACTTAATCTTTTGTTTATAAAAGCACATCAATATTATTGCTATATTTTTGGTTAACAAAGCATCATCATTCTTACATGTGCAAGAAATTCAAACTTACTCTAACTCAACATATTTTGAAAACTTTTTTGACCTATAAAATCTAGTTTAATGATTTTAGTAAACATACTAATAAGGCTTTACAAACTATTTCTAACATCTGGAGATCTATAGCACATCAGAAATAATTATTTCCACTGAAACCTATATATACAACAATAAAACTTTTGTAAGTGAGTGTAAGTGTAAGTTTTAAACCCAGAACAGTCCATTTCCCCCATACTATTTTGATTAACATTAAACAACTGCCCATTTCAACAGGAACGCAAAAATAAAATTAGGACAAATATTAATTTTGTTAATGGCTTAGACAAGCTTTATACCCAGAACAGTCCATTTCCCCCATACTATTTTGATTAACATTAAACAACTGCCCATTTCAACAGGAACGCAAAAATAAAATTAGGACAAATATTAATTTTGTTAATGGCTTATACAAGCTTTATACCCAGAACAGTCCATTTCCCCCATACTATTTTGACTAACATTAAACAACTGTCCATTTCAACAGGAACGCAAAAATAAAATTAGGACAAATATTAATTTTGTTAATGGCTTAGACAAGCTTTATACCCAGAACAGTCCATTTCCCCCATACTATTTTGATTAACATTAAACAACAGTTCATTTCAACAGGAACGCAAAAATAAAATTAGGACAAATATTAATTTTGTTAATGGCTTAGACAAGCTTTATACCCAGAACAGTCCATTTCCCCCATACTATTTTGACTAACATTAAACAACTGTCCATTTCAACAGGAACGCAAAAATAAAATTAGGACAAATATTAATTTTGTTAATGGCTTAGACAAGCTTTATACCCAGAACAGTCCATTTCCCCCATACTATTTTGATTAACATTAAACAACAGTTCATTTCAACAGGAACGCAAAAATAAAATTAGGACAAATATTAATTTTGTTAATGGCTTAGACAAGCTTTATACCCAGAACAGTCCATTTCCCCCATACTATTATGATTAACATTAAACAACAGTTCATTTCAACAGGATGCAAAAATAAAATTAGGACAAATATTAATTTTGTTAATGGCTTAGACAAGTTTTATACCCAGAACAGTCCATTTCCCCCATAGCTTGAAAATGGCAACCATCCAAAATCTGAAACATTCATGCAACTTAAGAAATATTTTGTACAGTTGTATGATGTACAGTTGATTTAACTGGAGAAACAAGACATGTCAACTTCTTAGTAGATGTAGTTAATTTATTTTTGTTATCGTCCATATTACTTTATGCCAGCTGGACTAATGAGGAAAAGGGAGTGGTGTTAATGGTAAAGTAAAAGCAACAGGAGTAACTACTGCCAGAACTAAGAACCTTAAGGTGTGCAGTTGAGACCGGTGCTTCATCCACATCGACCATCCAGCCCCAATGCAGGTAATTTGCAACCCTCTGAAGAAGCTGATATAGGGCTGGATACTTACAGAACAAATCATTCTTAAAATAAAAGCAGTTTCCATTCCTCTATCAACACATTTGTAAGTTATGCTAATAGTGAATTTCTACTGGAATTCCATTTGGAATCATGGCCATCTATCAGGATGGATGTGATTTTTCAAAATTATTTTTTTGTATCTTACCTTCTTTTGCAATAAGCATTAATATCTGTATATATTATCATTTTAAACTTTTAAATTATACTGAAAACACAAAAATGAATTCTGACCTATGGCGAATTAAATTTCTTATTTTAACTGATTTTGAAATTTCAAAATATTAATTTATGCAGTTTTTAACACTGATTACAATGGTGAATTAGATTTTTTTAAATCAATACAAAACGGCAATGCATTTTTAAAGATTTGAAATTGCCATAATTTTTGAATATGATGAACGAATTTTATTTGTTAGTGAACTTGTCCAAGTTACTGCCAAAATTGAATTTTGTGCCAAGTCTGAATGAAATCAGATTATAAATTATGAACATGAGCATGTGTACACACACACACACACACAGGCGGGGTCTTACTATGAAGCACATTCACATTTAAGTTTTGTTATATAGTTGTTACCATAGACTCTGCACAAATACAATTTCGGAAAACATATTAGAAAACAAATACTAGTAACTAATAAAATTTAATATTTGTTATATCCATGAATAGGAAATTTTTTGTCAAAATTAATTCTTAAGAAGTAAAAAAACCATTGTACCATAAGTGCTTTACTTAATTCTTTATTGTACTTGAAAGAAATCAGTAAACGGGCTAAACAATAATGTTTAAATAACAGTTATTTTGCACTGAATTTAATATTTCAAATTGAAAAGCTAGAAGGAATAGAAGCATTTAAGTCATTAACTATTAGCGAAACAGAGACAAGGAACTAAACTTTGCCAAGTTCAGATCGCAAAGAAGCAAACTTGTGATTAGTATAAACTTACTGAGGTTGGGCAGAAGGTAGGCCTTACTTTTGACAACGCTTATGGCAGATTTCCAAACCTTTTAACATACCGTTGTCTTTAATGATGAATTGTTCCATCTGTTTAAATATAAATATCATTTCAAAGACAACGCGTTGTGTTCTCCTTAAGAATAGAAATGAATTACGATGTCACAAATAAGTGTGCACTGGTTGTGGTGTGCTCTACAATTATTTTTTTTCTTAAATATAAGTCTATTTTGCACTTGAGTGTGCATGCGTGTACACACACACACAAACATTTCTTGTAGTAAATTTACTAAAAAAATTAAGGTTTTGTTTTACTAAAATATTCTACTAGGATTTACATCTGAGTTTATTGAACTACAGCTGGCAGTGGAGTTCCTCTGTGTCTGCTAACAATACGTGGATCAAGCAGCAACACCAAAAAAGATGGGACAATCTTAGAGGGCATTTATGTAGTGAACATCTTCTAAAGAAGTTGCCTCATTTAATATTTGTGATTTTTAAGTGAAGAGATTGAAGTGGAAACATCAAAAATTGCATTTGCAGTACATGAACATTTGATAACCATAAATCTTAAAGGAAAAGGAAATCCTTCAAAGTCTTTTGCTTCAAGTTAATTAAATGCCTTTCACTTGTGTTCGCAATAGACGTTTGAAGATGGCCTTACTGATCTGAGATGTTTGAATCCAACTCTAACTTTTTCCATCGCAGGTTACATAGGTCTGTCTAGGGCCCTACATTCACTGCTTGTGGGTTACACAGGGTTAGATACAGCACCAATGTTTTCCAACTTAATGCTATTTTCACTCCCCATTGCCATTTTTAGCACTGCAATACTCAAGGTTTTGTCGGTTTTTCAGCCACTAAAATCCCACTACAGCTTAGGGAAGTAAAAACGTCCCAGCAGAGATTGGTTTAGGTTCTGATTTGGAGATGAATGTGGATCCAGTAGCTTCTAAGACAGGCGTAATTCATTAAATCCTGTAGCAGCTTATTCTCTAATAAGATCATAATTAGTATAATAGATCAGTAAGCCACAGATGGAAGGAATCGTGTAGACACTTTGGAGCTACTTACAATTTAGTTTTGCAGTCCAACTCCTTGTACCTTGTATCGTGTTGTTGGTGCCATGAACATATTGTAGGCTTATTACAGTACTCTCATCAGTTTCTCTATGTATACACCTTCTTATAGTTTTGCAACAACATAATTAATTTATTCATTTCCATCGTGTCTACTCAAAACAACACAGTTGAAGTGGTGGAAAGCATTTCAGGATTACAAGTGCACATTGCCAAAAATATCGGTCATTAGTACTTTGCAGTAGAATGGAATTTGAAAAATAATGCATACAACGCATAGAGAATGCAACATTGACTATTATTAGAGAATGCAATATTATTGGCTAGTAAAAATATTGTACAATTTTTATACTATTTTTAATTTGTTATTTATTGAAGACGACATAAATAATTATACATTATTTTAATGTACTTATGTATAGATTAGTTCTTTAAATATGGACCAGCTGACTGCCATGATGTATTATCGCAAGCGTACTACGAGGGGCGTCTCAAAAGTAAGTTATACTATTTTTTTAAATCCATGTGATAGGCAGGAATAGTCTGGAAGTCACAGGGAACTTTTGTCTGGGTATAGTGGCAGCACACAAAATGTCCTATACATTTACATTTACTGCTAAGGCAGTCACACGCCAGTAAACACTTACTCCTACCGCCGATTATAAAATTTGTTATTCATTTTTTTTTGCAGCAAAAAATAAAAGTGTGACTTTTTGGATTCCAAAGGAGTGTTGTTAATCGATTATCTGACATATTAGAAGAATATTTTTCTGTGATGAAAAACCTCCAAGGGCAATTCAAAACAAAATGCGGGGAAAGTTGAGCAAAACAGTTTTTTTTCCATGATAATGCTTGCCCACATACTGTTTGACAGTGTGCTGAGTGTCAAGAGTAGCATGTGGGCGAACATTATTGTTGGACAAAAAAGCTGTTTTGCTCAACTTAACTCATCTGTTGTTCTGAATTGTCTTTCTGAGGTTTTTCAACATTTCATAATAGGAATCAGCTGTGATTGTGGTCCCACAGTAGACAATCGATTAAAACACTCCCTTGGAATCCAAAAGTTGAACTTCTATTTTTGCCTAAAAAAACAACAAGAACTTCAAAATCAGTGGTAAGAGAAAGTGTAGTCCCCATGGTTGCTGGCATGTAACTTTCTTAGTGGTAAAGATGTACCCAGCATAAATACATTAATGTATTTCAATACATTAAACATATTCTATAATGTATAGAACATTTTAAGTGCTGCCACTACACCCAGACGAAAATTCCCTGACTTGTGGACTTTCCCTGCCTACTGCACAAAGAAAAAAAATAGTATAACTTACTTTATAGACGCCCCTAATATTTTTTTAAAAGTTTCCTCCTCAAAAAAATTTTAAACATCAATCTTAGAACAGGAAATTTAGTAAATTACACTAGCTGTATATTACAAAACATGACATTTTAATAACATTTATAAAACAAATATCTTTGGCAATATAATACAAGAGAGGATGTACATTTATAAATAGACAACATATCACATAACCAAGCATCGCAAGTGTCTGCCCTGATGACATCTGATCAAGTCTGGCTGTTTGCCTTCCATTGCAACTGGCACTCGACTTTGTGCCAACACCATTCTAAAACAAAAGCACCAAGTAATGACTATTCTCAAAGCAGCAAACTGTACCTCTGCCAAGACACAACTATTTCAACTATTCCTGTTTAGAACAATTCTCGTTAAGTGTAACCAATAATTTGGTTGTTGTAAAAATTTGGTATTTTGTAACAAATGATCAAAAATGGTCTTCTGCCTTCTTTTTATTTTAACAATTTAAAACAAAACTATAACCTAAATCCTTGAATCTATCTTACAGATGTCACATTGGCCTGCAAAACCTAGGTCAATACAAACAGGAAGCAACAAATGACGTATACAAGATGTGTGGAAGATGTACTCATTTTGCATGTACAAAAGAAATGTCCCACATGATAATGGTTCTGGGCTCACAATTTATGCCAATTTAACTGGCAATAGTAATATTTACAAAAAATGTTACTGGACAAGCTTTATCAGAAATGTTATGCTCTTTCTTCATGAAGCGATCAAAATTATGATAGGTCTTGCTGTTCAGCCTGTGTTAAAGGAAGTTACTAGCAACTACACTTGCCATTATTAAATTACAGGCTACCATCTTTAAAGGAAAAATTAATGGAAAAAATCTTACACATACGTCATTCCAACGTACCTTTGTACCAAATTTAAAAATCCATCAATGCGTTTGGCCAAAACTGTGTAACACCCAAATCAAAATCAAATGCCAAATGGTTAAGTTGAAACAGAGACCTCACTTTACTGGGTCAATAAAACAGCTATGTAAAACAAAGAAAATTGAAGTATTATAATCGCAAAAATTTAAGTAGCAAATTTATTTACACACACATATATATATATATATATATATATAGTTTTATAATTGCAAATTTATTATAGTGAATTAAAAAATATACATATGTGATTTAATTGGTTGGAAAGTTTACAAGAATTTATTGTCTTTGTCCAAGAAACACAACTGTTTCATACCTGATTTTAAATTGAACTTATTGCTAGTCAACAAAAACATATATTTAATTATCAACAATTTTTATTGTTAAAATAATTTCAATATTAACATTTTAAACTATTGCAACAAAATTTCTTCACATAACTATAAAATCATATGTTTAAAAATTGTGTTGTCTATCAAATAGACATAACCTATAAAGCTAGTTTCAGGTTTGGTTACATATTTAAACTACCATTACATATTTTGTACTAATATTTAATTATAAAATAGTAGTACAATTTAATAAAAAATAATAAAATATTATACTTTAGCGCATAACCTGCAAATACTGACAGAAGTTAAATCAGTTCTGGGTAAAGTTAGTGAAAAGATAGTCTGTTTTGTTTATATTCAAGTAACTGATATTAAATAAAAGAACTAACAGTTGTTTATACAAGGTACCTTTGTACCAAATTTTTAAAAAAATCAGTCAATGCCTTTGGCCAACAACACATGAAAAATCAAATGCCGAATGATTGAGTTGAAACAGAAGTATCGCTTCACTGTGTGCAATAAGGATTTATTAAGTTAAATTAACAGATAAATATATACGTACTTCCATAGGATTAAATACTTTTAGTATGCCTACAATATTTTACAAAACTATTATATGAACAATATTTTTCATAAGCAGTGAACGTTAACTATATTGCCAACAGATAGCAGCGGAACTAGGCAACTATTTCAGAAACATATTTACTGCCTAAATTAAGACTTTTTCGTGCATATTTATAAATTCTCATCTTATTTCGTAGTACCTTCGAGTCACTTTTAATGATACTCTACCTACAAAATTGTATACCGAGCTGTAAGAAGCATTCACTTTAAAAAATATTTTTGTTGCAATGATACATTATATTTATATGATTAATGATGCAGTATTTGTATATAAAAAGCATAAAGAATATGAGAACAACAACAAATAAATTTCATAACTCAAGAATTATAGAAGCAATTAAACATACCTTTAACATTTTTTAAATGTTTCATGACCTCCTCATGGTGAGCATCGTATTAATTTCAGAAATAATGCGACGCAAGTGATCGATGACGTCTTTCAGGTGCCTGTTTTTTAATACCACTTGCTGTAACATTAACATTTCAAAACATTAGATGTTTTATAAAGTCCTAATTGAGTGAGTTTAAAATGTGATACCTTTATGTTAGAAATTAAATTTGTTGATGTACATCTTATAAAAAAGGACATTTGAAAATCACTAACTTATCCAAACTTAGGTTTTAGAGGTAAAAAAAAATTTCAAATGATAACACTTTGAAACTATTTTCAAATGGCTATTTTTAATGACAGCTTGGCAGATCCAGGTAAAACCATCTGGCGCACTCTAATCAACATTAGCCAGACAAGAGAGCATCTAACATTTGACATTTTTGAACTGTCTGAACAAAACAAATTTGTTATGCTTAAAACCTTCTTTTGCTAACATTTTCAGATTTCCAAATGTAACTATGTATTCTTATAAATTTGAACATTAAAAATAGAAGAAAGGACTAGATATAAAAACAAAACCAATGCTAAACATATTACTAACCTCCATGATTTCTTTACTTTCATCACAAGCCAGTCGATATTGTTCTGAAGTCTTTTTTTCCTCTGATTTCATGTCCCATTCTTCTTTCAGCGGTATCAAACTCTAAAACAAAATGCTTCATTCAACAAGACACAACAAATCCTCTGATTGATTTATAGTCAACATTTTCTGTGACAAACTAACTCAGAAAAAAATTGTTAAACCAAGATCTTCCTCCAGAGTTCACACACTGTAAGCAAAAGTTTGGCACTCTCGAGGTGTCCTAGCTGGATCTAACCTTCTTCAACTACCTCTTCTTAGATTAGATTCTTTTATTCCAAGACAAAGTGGTACAGCATATGCCGAAGGCAGCTTGGCTAAGGGATACTTAAGTATGCAGACTCTGGATATCAGGTGATATCTAGTTTTAACCTAGACTTACCTATACAAACATGGCTCTATATGGGTGGATATTTTATTTCCCTAGCTACTTGTGGGATTTTAATGGCTGGAAACAAACCATCACACAATAAGGCCCACAAAATCCTAGTGTAAAAATACACATGTATAGTGACAACAGCACAGAGGTGGAAGAAACTGGGGCTACATTCTAACCCCATGGACCCCATAAGTATTAAACTGCATCAGACCAAACCTTCAACGGATTCTTTTAGATAAGAATCTGTCAATTTTTTTTTTTTTTTTTTTTGCTAGTTAGACTAAGGGAAAAGCAACGAGAGCAACTGCAGATCAAACTAAGAACCTTTAGGTGCGCAGTTGAGTGACGCAACAGACTGACCAATGCTTTAGCCACTTCGACCACAGAACCCCAAAAAAAAATTAAATAGAGACACACAGAATTTGAGGATTGTACCCTAAAATTCGCGGGTGAATTTGTACCCTAAATTCCTCTGCCTTACATGAGAATACATTCAACACAACTCCTATAGAGAGCATAAATGAACTGAGAAGATAAAAGTAAAGGTGCTTCTAAATAAACTTAAAAGCAGACTTTCCAGGGATCAAACTTTGGCTGTGAGAAACACAACTCGTATATTACTGAGATGAAAAGGCTGAGGGCAATTTTAATCCAAGAAAGGTCTGTCAGCCAGATATATTATAACATGGAGAAACAGTACATAGGCTAAGCAGGATGGTTACAGAAACTGCAGGTCACATAATCTATGACTTCCAGGTCTTTACCAGCACGATCTTCTAAGACCCTGATGACTAGCTGAATAAGCTAGTCACTGGCTGCTCAAACCCTTTGAGGGAACCAACTGAATGAACTAGAACTTAAGAGGCTTAGTTGAACAATAGATCTTTTAGTCATAGTACCCGGGCGACCAAAGCAATATCCACTATTTATCTATCTAAACAAAGATTCTATTTTACTAATCTCACATTAAAACAAATTCAACAACTTACGGATTTAGTTTAAACTCAGTACTTAAAAAAACAAATAAAAAGTTAAAACAATACTCACTTCTATATGCATGTACTCCATCCCTTGCAACTGGCAGCTGTCGTTACATTTTTCATAGATGACCCTGAGACGTTTAAACAATTGTTTGATTATTCGCAATTGGTCTTGAACTTTTACTTTCTTTTCATTACTTGCGTTTGAAGCCTGAACTGTTCCATTTGGAGGCTGAAAGAATTCAATCACAATTCAGTGTGAGTTTACAAAATATTTGGTGAAGCCAATTGTTTGAAAAAGATCTTTGGAAATAAATGAATTTTACTTGTTTCATATTTAAATTTATAACAGAGAAAACTTTTGCCGACCATTATAATTCTTTATCATCCAAATAACAACATCTGTGCACGCGCACTAGAAGGCATGTCAACATCTGTGTATGAACACTAGAAGGCATGTCAACTCTGCGCATCCGAGTCATAATTTTACGTTGTCACTCATGAACTGCACTTTATAATACTGTAATATATTGTCCTTTGCTATTGAACAAAAAAAAAAAATTATGTACAGTGCACAGATCAATATTACCTTATTCAGTCATCTAAATCATGCTTTACCATTGACTTTTCGTGGTAATATCTAAAATTTATTAAATAATTGATTATGTGACTCACAAATGCTACACAATGGTCTTTCTGTCATACTTGAATGCATTCCGATTTAACATACTTTCATTACAACAGACACTGTCGTCTCCCACTTAGTCCATTATAACGACCATCTACAATAACGATTCATAAAATTATACTGTATTTGCTTTAGTTTTGTAGATGGACTGTTAATGTTTTGTTTTGAACCATATTATTGTAATCGCATCTGATGCTTATTAAAAATAAAGGACAAAAACTAAAAATTACCTGAATAGTTTTAAGTGTTTGGAAAACCTCCTGAGTTCGGGAAACTATATCCTGAACAGTCTCTTGGCCGTACCTGCATAGGGAAGCTGTATTGAATTCTTTAGACTGAGTGCCCGGAGGAGGTGCAGCTGCTCCGGGTTGAGAAGCACCTGGAGGAACTCCTGGGCCAGCAGGTGTTGTGGCGACCACACCTCCAACCTACAGATATTATATTTTTTCATGCATACAAATTTTTTTAAATGTCTAGTGTAGACCTACTAAATCATATTTCACAGGAAAAAAATTTTATATTTGATAAACAATTTTGCACAATGAATATTTATTCATGTTGCCAAAAGTACTGAATTGTGAAAGAAAATAACTGAAAAAACAAATCAAGGTGTAACAGCTCTCATTCATCTACTCAAGACACACACATTCACTACCGTACATAACAGGACTAACTCTAAAGTGTAAAGGGACTCGTGTTGATGGAGTGTATGACACCGTCCAAACTGTATGAAGCAGAGCTCTGGAATACTTGACAACCTCCCAATGTATCTTACCCATTCTTGCGGAGCACTGTGTGCGCGAACATAATTCCCTAGCTACTCATATTCTCATGAGTACGAATGTAAATAGAATGAGTAGGAACTCACTGCATAACAACAAGCTGGCCAAATGTAGCACAACCTCCATGATAAGGATCAAGAGTAAGGGGGAGAAATTGAAAGACAATTTGCAGAGGAAGAACCTGCAAATACTTCAACAATGAATTGGAAAGGTCACCAATTAGAAGTGGGGAAGTCTTGAATCCTTTCCAAATCCTAGACTTTATGAAGAGATTAGTACTTCAGAATGTGCTGAGCATCTCTGTAATATAGAATGGGGGCACAATAGATCTACAAAGTCATAGTGCTGTAGTAACCTTAGAAAGTCATTCATCATTAAACCGTACTAAATATATTACTAGGGAAAATATACATTAGCAAGGTAAAAAAAAAGATAATCAGATAATGAAAGAAGTTATTTTTTATGGATTATTTGAAAAATAAAGATGAAATGATACACTATATGAAGTATTGTTATTAAAAAAATATTTTACGCACTTAATTATTTATTAAAACACTGTGTACCAGTGATAAAGTAAAAGTGTCCTAATAATTTCTTTGTGTATTAAAGGAAATAAAATGTATAGTGGAAAGTATTAAATAAATGTATACAGTGGGCGTTTCTCACTAGGCATAAACGCATACAATTTTTAGGAAAAAATTTTTTTAAACATTTTGAGTGCAAGATTTATATAAGAGCAAGAAAAAAAATCTATACCCTTTTTCAGAGCAATAATCAGGCCTTTCATGAATAAAGAAAGGCCTTGAATTAAGACCTTTCATGAATTAAGACCTTGAGGTGTGAATTTTAAATTGCAGCAGACTAACTGGTATTTTAACCACCTCAGACATGCTGGCCCCTTAAATCACGAAGTAATTAACAAAGAATAACATTAATCTTTACCATACAGAGACAAATCTATTCCATAGTCCCACCCACGTACCTGAGCTTGCTGCTGTTGCTGTTGTTGAACTTGTTGCTGTTGTTGCTGCATTTGCTGCTGTTGTTGCTGTTGCAGCTGCAACTGCTGTTGCTGCAACTGTTGTGGATTCTGCGGCTGCATGCCGACCACTCCAACTCCCACACCAAACTGTTGGGCCACCATGCCTGACAACAAAACATTTAAGACTAAAAAAATCTGAAGCTGATTAGATATTTTGTCATTCGGGAAACAATTAATTAATTACTGTCTCATACGAGATTATCGAATACATTTAAAGTTCAAAATCCCATAGCTCACCTGGTTGTTGGTTCGGCATAAGTCCTGGAATCTGCCCTCCTGGCCCAGCTACAAACTGTGACCTCATAGCTGCCTGCTGTGCGTTGGTAAAACCTGTCTGAAACCCATGTTGAGGTCCGGCCATCTTGGGACCTGAATCAGTCATCCCAAAATATAAATGTTTTTATATAATTACTCTTAGTACAAATAACAACTTTTACTTTTAAAAATTTTTTTTATGATGGAATATTCATGTAATTATATTTTTTTTAATCAGACATTTGCAATCAATTACATATGTGGAATGAATGATACAAGGGTTTTTTTCCTCAAGACATGAGGTTATCTACTCTCTTGAACTGTCAAGTATTATTATTATTATTATTATATAATATATATATATATATATATATATTTTATACACACACACACACACACACACACACACACACACACACACACACACACACACACACACACAAATAATAACAAATCGCCAATTAAACAACAATAATAAATGTTTTCACTTTTGTCACTCTTCCGCTAAATTTATTACATAGTTTTCAATTTTAAAATAATATTTTAGATTAAATAACGATTAGTGGACAATCTTTGACCTACTGTTTACTCTCTTCCTTGACATTACTTTAATGCTCATAATACTTGCAGTTGTAAATGCATACAACCACACAATCCTAAAAAAGATGATAGTAAAAAGGCCTATGATGTGTCATGAACAGAAAATAAGATGAACTGTTTCATTAAACATTATTTACAATAAAAAATCAAATAATATTTTTTTTATAGAGTTTGCCTCTAACATTTTCAAAATATAACTAAACTAAACTACAAGATTTCTGAGTTTAAGGTTAAGTTAAGTTAGGTTAGGTGCTCAAAAAAGAAAGGCAACTTTGGATAATATTTCTAGGTTTGGATTTATCAGTTAGTACACCATATTGACAGTTTTTTATGTACTCCACATGACAATACAAAGCTCAATGTGTGTTATCTATCACAAAAATTTTGAGCATATTCCAAATTCCTGTGATCCTGCCCCTATCCCTTGCTGACTTCTACTTTTGTTGAAAGAGGACCAATTTATTCAACTGGAGGCATCCAGGCAAATATGGAGAAGGGTCCTTAAATCTTCTAAAGAAAAAACATTTCTAGGAATGCTTCCAAAACTGAAAATACTGGTTTTGTCTGTCCAGTAAAATTAAAGTGTGTCCACATAAAGTTGTGTCCATTCAGAAGAACCTACTTTAAAAAAAAAAATCAATAGTCTGTAAGTACTATCATTTTTATATTACAAATCCAGTCATAAAATTGTCCAGTTACTTTGTATAACACTACAAGCAACAGACAACAAATTAAATCAAGTATGCAGCATCCCATTTGAATCTTGTACTGTACTAACAGTTTTGATACACGGTATACCTTAAATACTCTTATCAGTAATCAAAGATAACATGTTCCCAGGATACAGTAAAAGACTTCACACCATTTTTTTTTTTTTCAACGTCCGACTATTGTGCACACTTGAGCTAATGCAGACAAGTCACACCATAAAAACAGAACTTTTGTACTTAAATATATAAATAAAAATACTACAGTATAACATTTTTTATTAAATAAAGCTATTATAGTACATCTAGATTTTCTGGAGATAATTTATGACTTTTTTAGTCACACCTAATGATTTAATACTGAACTTGTAAAAAGAACAATTTATTTTTACCTTCATTGTACTGTGAAGGATCAATATATTGTGACATTGTAGGAGAATGTAGGGTAAGAATTATAATTCGGCTGTAGAAGAGGTAATGGGCACCAGGATGACCAGATATCGCTCGTACTTATGACACCTAAAAACACAGAAAAACAATATGATTTACAGTATTTGAAAAAAATTAACAAGAAAATTATAATCTACTTGATTGTTTCCTAAATACAAATAAAATGTTTATCACATTTTTGTTAGGCTACTAAATACCCTTTACTATTAAATACAATTTTTAATCATCTAATAACATTTTTTGTTCCATTTGAATTCTATTGCCTAATGTTTTAGGTAAAATAAACTTTAAGTAAATATTAATAAGAAAGTTAGAAATTAAAATAATAATGTATTTTACACAAAGGACAACAAAATCTTCAAAACAATAATGAAATAGTGAACAAATTATGCTGAGGTACATGAACTTACAGGTAAGACAGTCTGATAGGTTATCAGCTAATCTATTAGTAGCTCTACATCCTACTCAGGAAATACAACACAATGTCGGGGGAGGGGGATGTATTAATTCTTAAAACAAAGGTGATCAAAGTAAACTTAAATGGTTCTTAACTATTAAAATATAATTTATATGACAGCTTTATCAGATAGCCCATAAAATACAATTTATGATACATAGCCTACCCTATGACAGTTGCAGAAAACTTGGGACTACTGGTCACTTATTGAAGTGGGTATTTCTGCACTTTAGGGATTTCCGTGAAAATCATTATTTAACCCATTTTTTTTCTTGTATTATGTGTTATATCATTTTTCTGAGAGAATTAAGGTGCAGAAGATAACATTTATTATGGTAAATGTACAATAAATTATATTTTTAGCAAATTATTACTAAATTATATTACTAACCTACATTCTGATGTCATTGATATTTACTTTGCATGAATGTACTTGCATATTCACTTTACATGGATTTGCTTGTATGTTTACTTTCTACGATAAAGTTGTTTTACTAGATTAATACACACTTAAAAATAAATCATTTATTATCATGATAGTTTTTTTTCTGAAAATATCATTCAGAAAAATGGCTGCTGGTAATTGTGCACTTTGCAATTTACCTCATTTAATCAATTTAAGTTGGAATTACGGTAGTGTTGTTAAATTTCTTATAAATCACAATATCTTTAAAAAATCTAATTCTTTCTCAAATTCGTTTTGCATTTTTATAGCGCCTTCACCCATCTTACGGTTAACTACTTAGTTACTTTTGTTGATTTTGTAACTGGTGCATGCACAAATACGACTGAAAGATGCTGGCGTGAAGTTCTATGTACAACCCCACGATTTCGCGCAAAAAAAACTTTATGGCATATTTAGCCAAATTTTATTTCAGTAAAAATATGGCAATCGTAAACAAAGGATTCATCATTTTTACAAAACTGTGGCAGCTTCATATCAGCCTAATTGACACTACTTACAAACATTAATACTTTTTTAGAAATAGTACTTATATATGAAACAACTGAGTTAAACACCAAACAGCCAAGTCAAATTAAGGTTATGAAGTTCTTTTTTTATAAACAAAAAATGAGAATATTAATATATACATATATATATATATATATATATATATATATATATATATTTTCATTGTTAATAACAAGCATGTCATTAAACATGAAACAGCCAATTTGAGTTAGGTTAAATACATAACAAACGAGTCCAGTTAGGTGAAACATGCAACAGCCGAGTTGAGTTAGGTATGGAGTTAAAAAAAAAATTATAATATTCCTTTCATTATTAACATATATGAAATTTATTGTTTTCGCTATTAAAAACACATTTCTTGCTAAGAAAAACACAAATGCACGGTAGTCATTTGAGGTGATGTTTGCCACTTTTATTTTTACTTTTTAAAAAATTTCCTGTTGAAGCATTTTGGCGTAAAAATTACCATAATTGACAATAGTCCCTTAAGTGCACTTTTATCTTGGATTTAGCAACAAACTATTTATTGAACACAAAATACACTTTATAAATATAATTTAAAAAGTATTATAATCAATTTTAATGTTATGCAGTCTAGTGGCTTCAAATTTGGTGATGACATCAGTTTTTGAGACCAAGGTACCAAAACATTTTGCTATGTTATTCAGTATGTCATGAAAAACTAACAAAAATATTTTATTATGGTCATGCTGTTCTAGAAAAAAACCCTATTAAAAAAATATATTGGATACCTCATGTCATTTGCAATAAACCAAGTTGACAACTAACTTTAAATATATATAGCAAGAGAATTAACTAATTTATTGTATGGTTACTACTTTTTAGTGTAAAAGCTATTAGTAATGATGGATCCAGGACTAAGCATGTGGGTAAAAATATCCTTTATTTTATTATTTTTTTCATATTCCTTTTTAAGATAAACTCTCACTAATGTTTAAAAAATTATGATGAACAAAACCTTTTACCACACGTCATATTATATATTATTATGTTTAGCACCACAAAAACATTAACCTTTACACAGTACTACAATACCTTCTTCACAGGTACAGTAACCAGAAATAAATCAAATAATACTTACAAATCAATCGTTTTTAAATTTACTCGCACTGAAATTACTTAGTATGTTTTTTTCTTTATTCTACTACAGTGTTTACTATACTGTTCTTATTTAAGCTTCTTAAAACTAGAATTAAAATCACAACGGGAATTTAGGTTAGAAATATAACATTACTAAATAGTCCACTGTCCATAGCGTCCACTTCCACTTGTATTGCCTTGCCTATAACATAAACACAACAGTGAACAACTGATGAACACAGATTAGAGAACGGTGAAAGCCGAACGGGCTGTGGTCTTAATGCCGAAATACCACAAGTGCGAAATACTACTAGTAGTAGTACTGATATTCTCAGATCATACCTGAAAAATTACCATTTTTTAAACAAAATAACTTATTTTTTTAATATGAATATGAAATTAAATGTTTTTACATCTAGGCTTACTACTACTATCCCGTACACTATACTATGTATACTACATAAAAAATACAAATTACTATATGTTCAGATAGTACAACTGTAGTAAATGAACTATTTAATATAAACAAGTATTATTTTTCATAGATGTTACTAGTCAAAAATATTTATTACATTATTACAAAAAATTTAATTAAATCAAGGCATAGAGCAATCCCTTGATTTATATAACAAAAAATTTATTAAATTTTATTTTGGTCATTTTTTTAATCATTTTATGTAAAAATAAATGTTTACTTTCATTCGATTTCGCTCGGATATAATCGAAATGAATGAGTTGCATGACTTAATTTGGTCTAACCTTTCATTTGCTAGAGCTACATTATCGGCAAACACTTTTTGAATAAATGAGTAAGACTAAAGAAGTTACTCTTCTTAAAAAACTTGTTAGTGCCATCTGCTGATATTGTTTGCAGGGTTACTATAACGACCTTCACGATTTTTTTCGGTAAATTGGCCTAGTTCTCTGCCTAAACAATTGTGACAGCTCACCAATCTTGTGTCGGGGAAATGAAACAAGGGTCAATGTCCTGTAATAGGATAATTTTTTGTTGTTATTTTAAGGTGAAAAGCACATTAAGGCTATTATCGCCTCCCTAAATGTAATTGTGAATGTAAAGCGTTAAAGTCGTAAATGTAGTGTTGTAAGTGTAAGTGTGTGTTAGACTCGGGTACCGCGAGGGACGTCTAAATCCTCTCAATAGGTGCAGCTAGTCTGCACCCCCTGCGTGGATAGTTAGATAAATGTAGTTAAAGAACATTAAAACTTGATTAATTGCCTGACCATCGCTCCACGACAGCGCTCGTAATCTTTTCCACCAATTTTGCCAATAACCGTTATATTTAGGGAAAATGTAGTTGAACCAACTTTATTGGAAATTATATGCTCTTTTCCAGGATGTGGTCAAAGTTAAGATAAGTCTTGTCGTTCAGCCAGTATTATATGAAATAACCAGTAAGTACTCTCGTCCTAGTTAAATCAAAAACCACCATCTTGAAACGGAAGTGAATGGGAGGAAATTTATACATACGGAGCTTAAAAAAGGTATTTTTGTACCAAATTTCAAAATAATCGGTCAGTACGTTTGACCGAAACTGTATGTATAGGCTGTGTCTTAGTTAAATTTGAAGCTACTGTTTTGAAAACGAAATTGTGAAGGGCTTCCTACACAATTGTGAAATTGTACACACTTCCGTACCTTGTATGAAGTCTGAAAAAAACGTATGTGTAAGATATCAAAACAAATTTCAAAACAATCGATGTACTAAATTTCAAAACAATCGGTCAATGCGTTTGGCCAAATCCGCGTATCAAACAACTAAATGCCGAACGGTCGAGCTGAAACGTAGACTTCGCTTCGCTCGATCAATTATAGTTTGACCAAGCAGACGTTACAAGGCACTGTTTTATGCAAGCAACCTCTCAGCTGCCATCGTATGTCTTTCTTAAAAGATTTAAAAGTGAATATTGTTCTCAGATTTTGGTCAAAAAGGAAGACAAGATAGAAAGAAAGATCGGAATTAGGCGCTATCGTATAGCAAATAAGAGTCGTCTAGATGGAAAAATAGTGGTGGCTTTAGTTCACTTGAAATTAGTTCAAAGTTAACAGATCTCGAGTGGAGTTAAATTATTGCTCACAAAAAAGATCATATAACAATTTTCTAGAACGAATTCTGTCTCCGATAGCATTCTCTGAACGAAATAGTTGTGAAAACCAAGGTTAAACGATTGCTTCATTTGACTAGTTTTAAAGATGACGCCGATATCAGATCTTAGAGGACTTAATATTTCCTGCAGTGCATCTTACAGATAACATCAGCCATAAATGGCGACTGTCTAATTCTGCATTTTTTAAAATATCGTGAGTAGGCTACATTCAAGAACACGACGATTGTTAACAGTGAAGAGGGAAAACATAATTACCCCCATTGTTTTAGAATTGCTTGAGTTACGTTGTTCCTGACTTGTTTGCGTTATCGGGTGAGGAAGTGCAGTAAGTGGAAGATCGTTTCAAAACATTGTTTTATGACGTTGTCAAAATGAAAACAATGCTTAGGACACATTCCTTAGGCTGGCAAACATTTTCGTTCCCAACGTTGGTTTAGCCGTGACATTGAACTTTGGTACATCGTTATTATTAATACTTTCCGACAACCTACACTTTTAAAACATCGTACACTAAGTCCTACACAACTCATAAAGTTCTAGAAAAAATCAATTATTTTAAATAAAAGCACAATATTAAAAAAATTCAATTTAATTAATTTCCGCTAAATTTTTGAGGCAGTATAAAAAAATCTTTTGCTTTTTATCTAATGTCAAGAATTAAGTTAACTTTTGTTATTAAGTGCCTAACCTAAAACAACTTAGCAACAAGAACATAAGCCTAAATGCCAACAAAAAACAATTGTTTCCTAAACAAAAAACTAAGGGCTTAGGAAGGTTATTCTTGAGTGGTAGAAGTTGACTGGAACACATTCCGGTTTTGACAAGATATTTATCAAGTGATAAATATGTTTATCACTTATGTTTCAGTTTTTATTTCTGACCGTTCAGTGTACCTTGAGTGTTTGTTCTTAGTTTTTTAGATTTGTATTCCAACAATGCCATCTAATCATAACAAGCTAATATTATATTTGCTAAGTTTATCCTATTTGGTAGGCACTTGGAAACGAGAGTTGATCCATTTTCTCGAAACGTCGTGTATTGTCTATATATAGAAAAATGATGCAAATGTCCAAATAAAACAATAACAATGAAGACAGGAGCCTACGAACTATTTTTGAGGGACAAATGGTTGCCTTCTCTTTCTAAAATTGTGATAAGCCTAACATTTGTATAATTTCAGAACACTGATTTTGCACAATGTATTAAAGTTAAGTAAATAATATGGCCACATAAATAAACGTCGTGTTGTAGATTGTTAAGTTGTTATAAAATGTCATTTTTATTATTTTCTCAACATAAACAATTAAAATCAAGAATCGCGTGGTGGGAATAATGTAGGATGTAAGACGCCACATGCCTAATCTTGCGGTGGAGGTCGTTCTTCTTCAAGCGGAATGGACTACCACGATTGTCCACTTCCTTTCTGAAATAATAAAAAGAATGAAAAACACAAACTATTTCCTCTCAATTATTCTATACTCGGATATAAACGTGTCACGAGAAGTAAGTCCACTAGTAGAGTGTCGCGCTTCTTGTTTGTCACTTCGGAATGGCGGCCATTTTGTATGTGCTTTGTTTTCTCGTTTGCTGGACCTGTGTTCAAGGTAACATTATTGAAGTTATGGTTATCTTATATAGAGCGATTGCTGACTTAAATTGTATTACCTGCATTATGTTATAGAAAAATTTAATAAAGGAAAGTGTGTGTGTGTGTGTGTGAAATTATGGTTTAGTTATTGTTACGTTATATAGAGCGATTGTTAATTTAAGTTGTATTACATATACTGTATTTTGTTATAGAAAAATTAATAAAGTAAAGTGTGTGTGTGTGTGCGTGTCGTTATGGTAAGATCCAGACCTGATCCTGACGTTTAGAATACGTTTTAAGGAAACATTCATTTATCTAAGCACTATAATATGAACAACTTTGGACAATTGTTTCAACATTTTTACAAAAATTAATTTTAGTAACAGATCGAACGATTTCGATACTAGGTAAAAATCGTTCAAACGTTCTTAAAAGTTTGATTTCACCATCTTGATCAGGGTACAGATTTTTATAAATTAGCTTTTTTAAATTTCTTTAAAAGTTAAGAATTAAAACTCATTGTAGTTAGATTAAATTTTCATATTTTCAATGGAGTTTGATAATATAGAATAATTTTTATTAGGATGGTAAAATCAGATTTTCAAAAAAAAATTCAAATGTAAAATATAAATTTTATAGTTGTTAGTGTTCATTTTCTAATTTTTATTTTTTTTTTAAATGTTCTGTTATATTATTTTAATTCGCTCTCATCGTTTCAGTAATTATTTCATGATGATTGTTCGTTTTCAGTGGCATAAATTATAATCGGAGCGCGTGTGCAGCCAAGCTGACATGATAAAAGCAGATTTCCAAACAATTAACATTAAACGAACATTCTGAAATGCAAAAACCCAAAATTGGCACAAAAATTGATTTCGATAACAGCAAGGACATATTCGTTACACAACAAAATCATTTAATTTGTTTCAAATGGCGGTCATTTAAATCAAATTTATATATTTTTTTCATGTTACACTTTTAAAACAATCCAATTACATTACCGAAATCAACCATAAGTCAACAGTAATTACCTTTTTAAATGTTCAAAATTTGAAAATAATTGTACGATATAAGTTTTTTACGATGTTAAAGTGAGATTTAAAAAACGTTATATTTTCTAAAGTTTTGAACGACCGTCATTTTGAAACAGCTGAAAAAAATAAAAATATTTGCTGTAACTTGTTTAAGCTACAGTATTACTAAATTAAATTTTTGTGCTAAGTTTTGTTGACCACTTTCGAACGATAGGGAGTTAAAAAACATTTTCAATAAAAAAATTTAATACCTAACAGAAAGTATTTTTGCAGATTAGTTCGGGCTACATTTCATAGGCCAAAGTCTGGAACTTCCTGAGATGACCATTTCAATTGTTCACTTTTCAATGAAAGTTCGCTGAAAGTTCACTTTGAAAGTTCACTTTGCGAGTGTTTTATTGGTTTTACTATAGTTATGTAAAATGTCAAGTGAATTTTTCGTTTACTTCACTCATAATTAAAAAGGAAAAAATGGTTTGGAAAATGTTTATTTACTATTTCAAATTTTTTTTCTTTGTTTTTAAATCATTTATGCCCTATAAAATGTCTTAAAAATCTGAATTCTCAAAATTGGTTGAATAGATTTGGAATGAATATTTCCAAATTGTTTTTTATTATTAGCCCTATTTTCACTGGAAAATGAGCTATGGCAGTGGCCATCATGGTAAGACCCACCCGGGACCTTGAAATGAGCAACGACCCAGATCTCTTGATTACTTTTTAAGGATCTTTAAAAAATTGTGTATACATATGTTATTAACGTTCGCAATTTATGTCCGATCTGGAAAATTGATTATAATAATAGCTTGAACAAATTCGTTAACCACTTAATTTGTTTAACAGTTTCAAAATGGCGGCCATTTCAAATTTGTTTTAATTATTAACTTTTGTATTTGATTTTTTTTTTGAAAGTCTGATTTTACTATCGTAATAATAGTTAAATAATGTATAAATCAACATTTTGAATTTTCGAAATCCGTTGAAATTAGAAAATATAATTTGACGGCGGTCAGGGTTAGTTTTCAAATTTGATTTGAAAGTTAAAAATGCTAATGTATACATATTTTAATGTTGAGTATGATGGTGAAATTAGAATTTTAAAAGTGGTAATGATAAAGAAAAATACTTTTGGAAATTCGCTTCTATCACGTCAGTGAGTAATCTGCGTGATTATTTTTGTATTACAATGAAAATAATTGTATTAATTCTTTTACTGTAGCTTGCATTAAGTGTGTTAAGAATTACTAATGTTTCCATTTCCCATTTTAATTTTCTATAAAACTTCTTACCGGTTTTGAATACTCCGCCTATTGAAATTTTCACAGTGAATTGTTTTAATACTTTCCAGTCACAGGTATCAGCATTGACGCTAAGGTCGACTCTGAACTTGATAAAGATGCCACCGGAGATGCCACCGTCGCACTAAGGATGGCGAAATCAGCGTACGAAGTCAACTTCGAAGGACTGAAGAAACCAGTAAGAATAGATTGTAACCAAGAAGGCGTGATTTGTAAGTTCCCGTTGTCAAATCCTCAAGATGAGACGGCAGAAAGCCGGAAAATCCGTAAACCTAGCGAGAAAATTGAGCAAATCCCTATCTTCACAGGAATCGATGTCCAATCAGATAACAAGAAGAAAGAAGAAGGAGAAAATAAAATAAAACTGTTAATCCCAAAAAAAGAAAATCCAGAAAGCAGCAAGGTTCCTATTTTTAGAGGTACAGTCGACATTGAATCTCTTTCCACTGATGGGAAGAATTTAGATTCAATTTTAGAGAACCACATTCCTGACAAGGCACCTGTAAATGTATACCTTTCGAAATACCCGAGTCACGTACCTTCCGTATACTTCATGTACCATTCTCCGTACGACATCCACGATCATATAGGAGCAGGACCTTACCAGTATCCGCTGGCGCAACCTACCTACAGATGGACTCCTTTCTTAAGACCCGGCAACACGAGGAACCCTCACATCGTGACTAACGCTCCGTGCGATCCTCCGGTTTACAACTATCAACCTCCTCCCTGCAGCCACATCAGACCCACTGTGAAGCCTGTCATTAACATCGATGATAAAATTGATAATTAGAACAAGTTTTACTTAAATTATTTATATTCTGGCTGTACAAAAACTAGATTTAAAATTTTAATAATAAAAAGATTGATTTACAAAACATTGTTTTGTTACATCTGTTTGGTTATTTAAGAAGAAAAGAGTAACACAAAGGGAAAGGGAAGATTAACAGAACGGGGAGTAACAGAAAGGTGTTTTCATTTATTTTAGTGTGTTCCTTTTTTGTAGTAGTAGTGTATTTTTAGTAAGTTTTCCTCTTAACAGGGATCAGCGTTAACGGAAAATGTAAAGCTCTGGCGGTAACTGTAGTCGTGAACTTACAACCTTGAAGTGGGTAAATTCACAGACGCAGCAGACTGACAGGTGTTTTAACCATCTCAACCACCGAGCGCTTAAATGAGATATTTAAACAACCATCATGGTAAGACCCAGACCCGGGACCTTAATGAACACCTATCGTGAACTCTAGATCAGTTTTTGAGGGGTCATTAAAATTTATATGAATCACATTGAAAACAGGTGTATATCCGTTCGATAAAATTGTTTTGTTACGACTTTTCACCGACTTCAGGATTCAAGGTTCGACTTCAGCCATGGACGAGAATTACCTCGAAAATGCCAGATACGATTTTAGCGAAATGTCTGAACAATGTTTCTTCGAGAAGCAATTGTGTCGATCGGATGTGCACCGGTTTTCAATGTGATTCATATTTTTTTGTCCATGAAAGAATATGTGTATAAGTATTTTAGCACGCTCTCACGTTTGCAATTTTGAGCCGAATTGATTCAAACTTTGTACGAAAAACAATTATGGTAATAGCTTTGACATGTTCGATAACTAGCAAAATTCGTTCGACAGTTTCAAAATGGAGGACATTTTAAATATTAAAGAATTTCTAAATATTTTGTCTTATTTTGAAATACAAATTTCACTGTCGTAATCAGCGATAAAAACCATACAAATTAGGATTTTAAATTTTCAAAACCCGTTGAAATTGAGACGTTTAACTTGACTGCGGTCAGGGTTCATTTTCCTATTTTCAATGTAATTTGAAAGTTTAAAGTGCTAGTATAGGCAGAGATTAAGGGTGACTATGATGATGAAATAAGAATTTAAAAAAAAAATAGTAAAGTGAAGAAAAATAATTATGGAAATTCGCTTCTATCACGTCAGCGAGACAGTTGGTGCCTTGATTATTTTAGTAAGATTTAAACTTTAGTACGGTTAAATGTATAAAAGACATTAAAAAAATTATTTAAGTACAAAATTTAAAATATTTTTATTAAAATTATAATTAATTATTAATACATAATTGATCAAATGACCGCGCTGCTCAAGGAGAATGCGCTGTGTACGTTGTAACCTTGCCATCCTTGTTGAAGCCCACCGTAGCGGTTTTAAAACTAGTCTTCTGACCGTTGACGTCACTAAAGCCGGACTGCGAAGAAGTGAATACTCCCTGAGTGCCCGGACCCGCTGGGAAAGAACCACTCACGCTGTTCACAGGACCGGAAGAAGGTTCACCGAATCTGTTGTCGATGCCTCCTTCTGTCGGCGGGAAGACGGATGCTGACCCATAACCTCCTTGAGGGCTGTAGTGGGCGGTGGCGATCCCTCCGACTCCATCACTGTTTCCACCGAAACCACCCCTAAGAGAAAACTTGAGTTATAAACATTACCATTATAGGATGAAATTTATCTGTGTTTATCCCTTAACGTTCGTACTTTATGCCAGTTAAACAAATGACGTCAAAGAAGCTCTAATTTGGTGGCCACCAGGTCTAGGTGTTTTATCGTTTTATCCATACTTACGTTAACTCATTTTTAACGAATTACCATTAAAAAAATGAACTATTGGAAAGATACAGTCTTGGAACCTTGAAATGAGCACAAAGGTTCCAGCTCTAGATCACTTTTAGAAGTGTCGTTTATATATATATATATATATATATATATATATATATATATATATATATATATGTGTGTGTGTGTGTGTGTGTGTGTGTGTGTGTGTGTGTGTGTGTGTGATTGCGTGTATGTTGGTATATATATATATATATATATATATATATATATATATATATATATATATGGGGTTATGTGCGTGTATGTGTGCGTGCGCGAGCATGTGTTTTAGCACCTTCACTGATAATAATTTTATTCCTATCTGATTCAAACTGACACAAACGTCCATTTTGGTAATAGCTTAGACAAGTTCGTTAAACGTTAAACCAGCAAAATTTTTTCAACAGTTTAAAAATGGCGGACATTCTAATTCTTTAAAAAATTATTTGTCTAATTATTTGCTTATTTGTCTTGAATATTTTTTTCAAAATCCGATTTCACCATCGCAATCAACGTTGAATACTGCATAAATCAGCATTTATTTTTTCCAAAATCCGTTGATAGAAATGTAATCTGACGGCGGCCAGGGTTCGTTTTCTTATTTCAGTGCGATTTGAGAGTTTAAAACGCCCATATATTGAGATTTTATTGCTGTTCATGAAGGTGAAATCGGAGTTTTGAAAATAAGGTACTAGCACCATATCAATACAAAGTTAATTATTTTATATTTGTTGGCTTAAGTATTACAGTGTATCAGTCTTCTTCAAAATTATGAGTTATTGATAAATTATTCATATTATTACTATTATTAGGTCATTTACCAACATTTGTGTGTATAAAACAATACACCATGTTACGAGAATATGGATTAGCTTTTGTTCTGAAGTGCCTGACTTAAGACTTAAACTTAGATGCTTGGCCCAATGATAAAACACTAAAACTAAACAACAAAAATTAAATGGTGCTTAGAAACTACGTGCCTTCGAAGTGAATACTTGTTAATGACCCTGTTTACACAGGTATCCGGGATCGACTTAAACTGAGGTTAATGACTTGTACTTTTGTACTTGTCCTCAACTTTGTCAATTTTTCCTTACGTTACTCTCAATTTAATTTCACTGCACCACAAAATTTGCTGTACCGATTTTAAAGAAGTATCACATCTACGAGTGTGTGTGTCTATACATATATATATATATATATATATATATATATATATATATATATATATATATATTATACGTTATACACACGCGCGCGAGCACGCGCACACACACACACACACACAAACACAATTTCCGTCCATACAACTTCCTCTCAATGCTCTTTTTTTAATAAGATACATTAAATGTATCTTTACTTTTTCGTTATGTCACTCTCAATCCGATTTCACTGCACTACAACATTTGCCGTGCAGAGGTAAAGAAATATTCACATATAAAGAAAATAAACATACAAAAACTAAAAATTACATGTGATCAAGAAAAGTACAACTTTTAAACTTCTGTCTCACAGCAGTGATAGAAGCCACTTTCCGAAATCAATTCTCTTATGTTATCCTTATCTGAAATTATGATTTCACCATCATGAACAGCATTAAAATATTCACACAGTAACAAATTGAATTTCGTAATTTCAACGAGTTTTGAAAATTCAAAATGGTAATATAATTTAACGCTGATTACAATGGTGAAATCAGATTTTCAAAATAGCTTACGACAAAAAAGTTTCCAATATTTAAAATTGCCGCCATTTTGAAACTGTTTAACGAATTTTGATGTTTAACGAACCTGTCCGAGGTATTACCGAAATAGATTTTCGTAAGAAATCGGACTGTAATCGGTGCACATTTCAAGGTCACGGGTCTGGGTGTCAATATTCGCTCTCCAATATGTAGCTCACTTTACAATTGAAATTCTCTAAAAGTGCACAATAGCTGACAAATACCCTTTTGATTCACACTCTCAAAACTCCGTGTATTATCTTATAAACACAAATGTTAATAAATTTTCCAATAAAAGATAGTAATATAACCTCAATATCTTATTTTTATTATCTAAATAAATAAGTTGCATTAGACTGTATGTAAAGCATACCGGACGTAATGGATCGGGAAAGGGCTCCAGTACGCATAATTTGGTCCTTTAACGAAGAATCCAAACCCACTAGTGCACAGATAAGGAAGCAAGAAGATGAACATTGAAAACAGAAGCAAACACAGTTAGGTCTTAAAGCTACAACAGTGATAAGATTAGGTAGGATAACAATAGTTAGCTTCAGTTTAGTAATAAAGTGCAAGTAAATATATACTTAATAATAAATGACTGAACCTATATGTTAGCAATATTAACAACAATCATTATAAACGCTTATATTAATTTTGAATGTATTATTAACGATTACAACGTGCACGTGTTCTTCAACTAGGAAAAATGCCGAAACCAAAGCAAAACAAAGTTTTCATATAATATACGCTTATTGTTATCGAAAAGAATGAAGAAAAAGAAAAAGACAGAAACAGAAAGACGAAATTTTGTTTGCTCGTTCGTTCCATATTTCCGTTACATTCTTATGTTCGGCAGACTTTTTTTCTATTCACTCTCTCGCCGAAGCTAACATTAAAAGCTTCGCTTCAATAAATATAAAAAATCAGCTTGTTCGTCAGCCCGGAACCGAGATCTCCCTTTCGGCTACACTCGGGTCTCAAACCGAAATTACTCGAACGTTATAATAAATCTCTAACACTAAAACTAAAGTTTTTCCTCAGCGAAAAAGCGATCACCTACAAATGTTTCAAATAAAATGAATAATAATAATTTTGTTAAAAGTAATAAGAGTAATCTTTCAAAAATAAACAATAGTATGTTACTTTACCAGAATAAATTAACTAAAAACATTTAAAAAACAAGAATAAATACATGTCAATTTCTATTCTGTACGTTTTGTGAATCACTGCACACAAATAGATAAAAAATAATTTATATATTTATTCCATCCCTTGTATGACATTTCTTAATTAATAGCTTGTAAAGTATACGCAGTAAATCTACCTAAACCTTAACATAAACATTCGGAAATAAAACAGTTGTATGTGCTGCACTCTGTAGTGAATCTAATTAAAGGTATTTGAAGAACAGCCACCATTATAAACAGCGTGCTCGGTATTAGCGGCTAAAGCCCAAGTAATTTGAATATCTGCCACTACGAACGTTGCAAGCTGCAAGATCAAGGGGTAAAGACGTTTGAGAAAATAGTAATATCGCGAATTTAACTGTAACTAAACACTGCCACAAGATGCCACCAGCAGTGAGCGCTCACTTATCTCTTATAAGGTTTATCATTCTAATACGTTTATATTCCATGACCTAATGAACTATACCGGTTATTGTAAGTATGTTAAATTGATCAAATCTGATCAAATAATTCGCCGAGTGAAGCGAAATTTCTGTTACTATCCTACCGTTCGGCATTTGGTTAGTGTGTCGTGCAGTTTTGTCCACACGTATCGACCGATTGTTTTGAAATTTGGTACGAGGGTACCTTTTATAAATCCTGAACGACGTACGTGATAAATTTTTGCCCATTCACTTCCGTTCTAATATGGCTGCCTCTGATTTTGCAAGAATGAGGTAGTTGCTGGCTAATGGCTGTAGTACTGGTTGAACGACAAGACCTATCGTAATTTTGACCCCTTTATGGAGAAAGATCACACAATTTCCAATAGAGTTTGTCCAGTAACTTTTCGTAAATATTACTGGTAACGGTTAAATTAGTGGAAAATATTACAATCGCGTCAGATCGTTGTCGAGGAGCGGTGGTCAGACAATTAATTAAGAATATACTCGTACTGCTGGCATTCTTTGAACTGACTTGTATTGGGTTTCCTAAATTGCTTTCATGTGCAAATATTATAATGTTTCGTATAGGTTAGTTCATACCTGTTCTGTGCTTCCGCTTGGAGCTGGTTCAAATACTGTTGAAGAAAGTTGAAGAAATCAAATTGGTTGTAGAAATTCGGTTGTGGTAAACCATAACCAAACCCCGCTGGAGGGAAACCAAAATTATTTGGTACAGTGTTCCCCGCGTACGCATTCATTGTTCCAAAACCTTCAACAAGTCGAAAATGTGTACATTAATTTCGAAAATTGGCAATATAATAATGTTAGTAATAACACTGCGTTCACTAAATAAATAATGACGTCATGTAATTGTATCATCATATTAAATTTTGTTACTTATTTAGGAATTCGCTTTTATCACGTCAGTGAGACAATTACATTATGCTATTATTTCTTTAGTGGATGCAGAAATCAGTTAAAAGAACATAATAATATTAGTATTAATATACATATATATATATATATATATATATATATATATATATATATATATACTATATTTAATATATAACTTCACACACACACACACACACACACACACACATACATTTTCACATATTTTCTTCAAAAACTGATTAACTGATTTCACCATTATAATCAGCCTAAACTTACATTTTGGGCTTCAAAGTTACTACATTAAAAATACGAAAATGTACCATGTCCGCCGTCAAACATTTTTTTTTATTTTAACGGATTTGGAAAATTTAAAGGTCGCTATTAACGCAAATTGTAACGCTAATTTTGTTGGTACAATCAATTTTTGTTTTGGTATGGTTACGTTTTTGGAAACAAGCTTCCATTACGTCAGCGAGGCAGCTCTATACTACTATAACTACAATACAAAGTGTTTGTATTACATATAAACAAAATATATGTCAGTTGCACAGTTCAGCCTACTTACCTCCTGGCCCCATGAATGTCCCTGAAGTAGTGCCACTTCCGGCGGACGATGAAGAGGAGGAGAAAGACGTGGCTCCTGAGTCAGGACTTCGAGCGTGACGCACAGGTACGTAATCATTTGAAAACGGTGCTACGTAATGGTTGTACACAGGCACCGGCAGGTATGGACCTACACAAAAAAAGTATATATTTAGTACATTTGTCAGCCTCATAAATGTAAAATAAGTTCTATTTATTTATTATTGCTTAATGTCCATTCTTTAAACCAATTAGACTAAAGAAGACGAGGTATCGTAAAGCAACGGCAATAACTGCGTCCCGAACTCACGACCTTGAGTTTCTCAGTTCAGAGACGCAGCAGACTGACCGGTGTCTTAACCACGTCTACCACCGAGCCTGGAACAAGTTTAACTTGTTTCAAATTATTTACTGCTGTTAAAAACTACTTTTTTTTAAACTTGAAGACAGTACTTAAAGAAATGGGAGCGTCTTAACCTAACACCTGATTTTTAACAAATTAATTTGGTTTTTAAAGTTTTCAGATTATGTTTATTGTTTTTTATATAACACACACACACACACACACACACACACACACACACACACACACACACACAAATATAATAAGCGAGAATATTATCATCAGCAGAAAATTTACTTAAAACACCCAGTAATAAAACAGTTGTATGTGCTGCATTCGGCGATGAGCCTAATGAACTATCTCGGTTATTCGGTTAATAAACGAATGTTTTAAGAAATCATCCGATCAAATAAAATCTGCACCATAAAATTAATATGGGAACTTAATGGGCGAAGCTCTAAAGGAAAAATGATAGTATGAATGCCTGATGGTACATCTGGGGCTAAACCGACTTGTAATTGGTCGCAAAAAGAAAACTGCAGTCTGGATTATTTTGGTTTATTGTTGTCCTAACAGTACCAATTTAATTCACGCATTTAGAAATATTTTTTCGTGTAATGATACTCAGTGTCAGTGTTTGGAAATTCACTTCCAACACGTCAGCAAGACAGCTGCTTGTCGTGAATGTTTACAAAATCCATTATAAAGTAACTTATAGAATTAGTTTATACAAACAGCTGTGGGTGCCAGCAGGTTAATATTATCAGCTGATAACAGATAACAATAAAACAAGCATGAACACTTACGGATAATATAACGTCACTAACATGCTGGTTTCGGTCCGTAGTTATACTAATGAAGACTATACAAAGGACGTTTTAGCGAACTTCCATTTAAAAAATTAACTATTCGAGCTGTCATCCAGGTGCGAACAAGACCAGGAGATGACCTCCGATCCTGAACTACAGATTACATTATATATATATATATATATATATATATATATATATATATATATATATATATATATATATATATGTGTGTGTGTGTGTGTGTGTGTGAGAGAGAGAGAGAGAGAGAGAGAGAGAGAGTATTCATTCTTGAATAGTTTTTAATTATTTAGCAGCGTGTGCAGTAATTGCATTTGATTGTGAATGTTAAAAAGCTCGCTTCGGGATTCCCTAACGATGCCTAATGGCCCCGGTGATGACGTCACGCACTTCAGGTCGTGTCCGTCTGATCTTCTATCTTCCTGCCGCCGTAGACCTTGGCTGAATATTCCTCAATGCCGAGGTCAGGCGTGAAGCGTTGTGCATCGGCGTGTGACCACCGCGCCCGCACAAGAGTGCTTCAGGGAAACTACTACCAATGCCCTGTTTGTAACGAAATTTACAAGTTACATATTCACCAGTGAAATTTAACAACTTGTAAAAAATAGTAGTTACAAGTTTTCCATAAACATATAGTTACAATACTTGTATTTTAACTAATTCTCTGCCAACACTTTACAGTTGCCAACACTACTAATACTAATAGACAGTTGTAACTACTAATACTTTAACAAGTTACAAGTTACATATTCACCAGTGAAATTTAACTAGTGAAAAATAGTAATTACAGGTGTTTCACAAACATAAAGCTACAAGACACAAGTAACTAATTTTAACTAATTTACTGTCAACATTTCAATATTTTACAGTTTCACACTTGCGAGTATTAATACTTTAACAAGTTACGAGTTACATATTCACCAGTGAAATTTAACAAAGTAGTGAAAAACAGTAGTTACAGGTTCTTCACAATCATAAAGTTATAAGACTTTTATTTTAACTAATTCACTGGCAACACTTTAATGTTTCACTCCTGTGATTTTTTAATATTTTCACAAGTTAAAAGTTTACACTGGTGAAAAACAAGAAAATGTAACCCACTTCCAGAGTTGGGAAACTTTATTAAGTTGTTAATTTATTTTTATTTCGATATAATTTGAAGATATTAATTGTTAAAAAAAACATTTAACCCACAACTAGAAATAAGAAATATTTAGTGCTATCATTTTATTGTTCCTTTTTGAAGTTTTCATAAATGGCTCTCCTATATAAAATAGAAGAATTATTTCGTGATTTAAAATTAAACCTTCAAGTTACAAAACAAAAGCTACGTTATGTGTAATAATTTGGCTAATATAAATAGTTTTGAAATATCTGTTGTATTTCGTCTTGATTTTGTTAATACGAAGTATTTTATAAAGGCCATGAACATACTGCAAAACTGAAAGATACAACCATTTTATAAAGTTGTAATCGTCTACTATTTTTATAATCGTTACAAACTATATCACAGTAATATGTTATTAAGTAGGCTATATAGCCTAGCTTATAATATAATTTCCATTGTAAAACGAATTCTGAACAGAAGTTACTATTATAAAAATATTTTTAATACAGGCTGAGGTAATGGACATCAATAATTGTGTTCGGGAGAATTTGAGGCCTTTAAAGAGGCTCGATTTCACATGTATACCGATAGTCAGGCAGCAATCAAAGCAGTTGCGGATCGTATGGTTCAGATCAAGATGTCTGGAAGGCCGGGTGAATCTCATCCAGGTTCCGGGACAAAGGAGGTTGAGGATAATGAGGTGACGAATAGGCAGGTAGGACTAGGATCTGCATCTGAGTTATCGGACCTGAGCCAGCTTTATAGGTTTCTCTGTCGTTTGTCAGGTCTGCTGTATATACGGATAAACAAACATCGGACAAGGACAACCTTGGAGGCGTTCCCGAAGTAAACGTCTTTTACAAAAGGTCCCTTAAGGAGGACTTGGAGGCAATAGGCATTTTGGGCAGAGCACGATTCTGGGAAACCATGAGACTCATTACCTTGGTTTGAGGGTACAGATATGAATGTACCACGGAGTAAACCTTAAGTAGGGAGGAAGAGGGAACTGCAGGCCATATAATTTATAATTGCAAAGCTCTTACCAGCAGAAGGCTATACCAGTGTTATTATAGTAACTGCATCATATGCTAATCAATACATATAGATACAATACAATAATAATAGCCTATTTGGGCCTATAATACACGGGTCTACACAGTTGATACAATACAGTATTTGGTCTTCAGGACCCTGAGAACCTCCAGCAGGATGAACCAGTCAGTGGACTGCTAAAACGTATTAGGGGAAACAGTATAAACGGAAACCCAAGGAACTTAGTTGCACAACAGGTCTATTTATCTCGTTGCCTGGGGTTATATAATCCCTTTCACTAGCATTAATGTTAATCCTAAACGATATCGATGAAACTTATTATCAAAAATAACAACCTAATTTTCTAAAATTTGATTTATCACAATTTCTAAAGTCCTTTTTTTAATTCATAACTCAAAAAAAGGTGAAACAAAAATAAAATCTACAGTACGGAGAAATCGATAAATCTATTTTTCATGAAGTTAATTTTTTAAATTTCCTACAACTGTATAAATTCTTGTAGTTTAGATTTGGTATTATACTTTTGCGTTATGAATCTTTACTTATATGACAAAAGTTTTAACGAAATATAATGGTTAAGAATTAGATTTTTTTATGAGAGGTCAGAACCAAATTTTAATGGGAATATCACCAAATCACGTGGAAAATGTGTTGTTTTTGCACAATTTGATTGAACTATCCAGATTGAATCCAGTTTAATATCATAGCAGTGTGTGTGTGTGTGTGTGTGTGTGTGTGTGTGTGTGAAAGAATACTTAAACAATGTAAAACACAATTTATATGACAATCAATATAATTTTATCTACATATTATTAAATATGTAAACCGATGACTACTACAATTACTTGATTACATTAAAATTTGAAAAACGAATTTAGATGATATAACTATTTATTGATTTCTTTTGTAAAAGTAAATATAATTTTCTCTGCGTTTTACACGGCATAATTATTTATTTTATTATTTATTTATTTAAAATTTATAAAATTTATTTAGCTGTAAACGCTCTAAACAATTATATGTCAAATGTGTCCTTTAAGTAGTCTTTAACACATGAACGTACTAGAATGATAACCCTAATGAGAGCTTTTTGAGAGCTCGTTGCTGGGGGAATCTTGCGGCAGAATGTTAAACCACAATTAAATAGATAATAGTACAGTCTATTTTTTCTAACATTTTCACCCACCCCGTCCTTTCAACTTGCAGCGTTCGTAGCGGCAGGTATTCCTTGGCTTTTAGCCGCTTATATATATATATATATATATATATATATATATATATATATATATATCAATAACACGTTTTTAACTCGCTCCCCTTAATATCATAAACACTAATATCTTAGCACCGAGTCACGAATACACTAAGAAACAATCAGCTCAATTGTAAACCTAAATTCACTTCGAGTATACTAATTATATGTATACGGCCAGAGTGCTGGTTTTTTACATGTTATCGCGAGTTCGTATTTTTATGTCAAACAAAAACGCACTAGGTCCACCTAAATCCATAATTAAATTATCTTGTTTGCCCTTCAAAGTTTCAAATTTTTACTTATACGTTATTTTGTAGGTTATGTCACTTTAACAGCTCATTATTGATGGTCCATGTGTCATTAATTTTACAAAACCAAATTATACAAATGGCTTTGTAAATCATGGAAATGTATTCTAAACGTTTACGTAAACAACGTTAATTCGAGGTAATTAATAATTAGGCAGACAAATTATCAACGCGAGTTAAACAACGTATTAAAAGAAATAAACAGTAGTTTAACAAAGAAATCCTGAAATTAATAACTAGTGAAATTGCATAACTAAACGTTTGTCATTCAACGTGTATATGCAACAACTCTTGTTTTCGAATACATAACCTAAAAGTTACAATATAAGACTAGATGCCTAGGCAATTATTTAAAAAACTAAGAATTTAGTTTTAAAGTTTTGTTTTTGTTAAAGTTATGTTTTATATTAGATCATCTGAGGACTAGAGTTGGTTTACAATTTCGAAATATCGTGTATTGTTCCAAAAACATAAATTAAAATGTTCTGATTAAAAAAATTTAATAACTTGAATATTACATTATTAAATAATCACAGCACACAGTTGTATATCTGAAGTGATAGAAGCAAATTTCCAAAAGTATTTTTCTTTTTGTAATTCTGATTTCATCATTGTAATCAGCTTTAAAATCTGCATATATTAGCATTTTAAACTTTCAAAATGCATTGAAAATAAAAAAGTGAACCCTGGCCGCCGTCAAAATAAATTTCTTAATTTCAACGGATTTGGAAAATCCAAAATGTTAATTTATATTATTTTTAACGCTGATTACTATGGTTAATCCTGATTTTTAAAAATTAAACCAAAAAACTTATATAAATCACTGTTTTGAAACGAAAGAATTTCGCTAGGTATCAAATATGTTCAAGGATCGATGCTCATTTCAAGGTCTCGGATCTGGGACTCACATTGATGGCTGATGGAATAGCTCATTTTTCCAATGCAAATTTGCTAACAACATGAATATTCCATCACTAAATAATAATTTTTAAAAAACTCTCTTTTAACGTGATTCACTTTTATTTTTAAAAAAAGTTCACAATTTATTTTAAACTTTGCATTTTTTCAGGATCTAAAAATTGATTTTTAAGTTGATCGAAACGTAGCCTGCAACAATTAAATTACGAAAAAACGTACACAAAATTTCTCACATTCAACTACTTTTCTCGAAAATCAGGTTTGTAAACTATCTTCAAAAAAAAAGAAGAAAATTGGCATTTTTTTTTAATTATAACTAAATAATATACTACAGTATCTCCCGCAGAAAACCTACATAAACATGCTGTAATAAAACAACTTGTTAGTGCAGCATTCTGCGGTGAACCTAATGAACTATCTCGGTTATTTTACGTTTGTAATCGTATGAAGAAATAAAATCTTCTCCATAAGATTAACATGGGACTTTGAAAACCAAAGGGGCGAAGCTCTAAAGAGAAAATAGTATTATAAATGTCTAACGCTATACCTGGGCATATACATCATTAAAAAAAACAATTTAAAATTTTATTTGTATTAGAATTTTTGTTCATTTTTTAACTTAGTAGTTTTAATTTATGCATTGATGAATAAAATTTTAATTCTAAAAAAAATATTCATAGATACTATACAACGGATATGTTTGAACTAATGTCTTCCAAATCATATCTTTAATTGTCTAGCGGTATGCGTGTATGCTTAAAAAACAAATCTGTCGGTATAAAAAACTACGGTTCCCTTTTTGTACTTTTAAAGAAAAAAAATAACTTTATTATATGTAAATGTATTGTATTGTAAATATCTTAGATTACATTACTTTTTTACACAAATATTTTCAATTTAAAAACAATAAATTAATATTTTTTATGTTACTGCATACATGAAGCAAGGTTATTATTTTCGATCGCTTAAAACATCAATTAGTGGGAGAATATTTTTTCGCTTCTTAATTTTTAAAATTAAAATAAGTTTAAAACCAATGTAATTTTTAAAAATTCGGAAAATCAGCAACTAGTTTCATAGTTCACAATTTAGACGCTAAAGGGCGTTTCCAACAACCGTACAAAAACAAATTAAACAATAATCACATATACACTAATTGCTTAAGCAACACAATAAACACACAAGTAATAACATTTTGAAAATACAAATAAGTTGAATGCTCAAATTTCAATTACATTTCTATGAACAAATTAAAATGTAGGCTATACTGCAAAAAAGACAAATGATTGTGTGTAAATAAACAGATAATTAAGGAATAAATATCTACAAAATTATCCTTATTTAATTCAAATTGCTTTCCGCAATTTTCTTTCTTTAAATCAGAATTGCAAGACTTTCCTTTTAATTGCAAATTAAGAAATTGATTTTCTATAACTAACAGTTTGTAATGTGACATAATTTTAAGGTTACCTTGTCTCGCGTAGGCTGACGCCAACAATGCAAACACAACAATCGCTTTTGTCATTGTTATCATTTTAAAAACGGACCGAATCGGTCCAAAACACGCTGACACAAAAACTTCACGCTAATATGTTCTTTCCGCAAGCTAACCAGTCGATATACACTGGCATTATTGTCAGAAACGTATTTGTAAGAAAATAATCTATGGAAACCGATGTTTGCCGAACACTTCCGAAGTTGTGAACTGTTAACGATATGGTTTATTTGGAAACTGAACGTGTTTTGACTGGATAATTAAGCCGAGGAGGGGGTTCAAGGTGACCCTCCTAATTGACAACAATACTCTGGATGTTTTGTATTAATTCAGCATTAACTTTCTGCGTAGCCTGTAATTTGTAGCAGCTGTAGACGATTTTATCTAGGCTTTGTCTCCGCACCGGTTTGTAACTTAACTGAACCGTGTAATTGTAGTCGGTTGGCGGAGATAATTCAACACGTTCGCGGCTTGACGGTCAAAGGGAAAATTAAAAGCAAATATAAGTATTATAATCAATGTACGTTATTTGCAGGTCTGACAACTATTAGTTTTCGAAAATATTGCGTTTTTTAAATACCAAAATGTTTACAATAAAAGTAATTTCTACCATTAGTTCAAATAACAGTATACCACGCTGTCGTGGAGTGCTCTGTATAAGAATACTTAATTAATAAACAGAGCATTCCACAACAGTGCTCGTAACCTTTCCCGCCAATTTAATCGGTAACCATAATATTTACAAAAAAATGTTACTGGACTGACTTTATTAAAAATTGTATGCTCTTTCTTCATGAAACGGTCAAAATCATAAAAGGTTTTGCCGTTTAGCCAGCCTTACAGGAAATAACCAGCAACCAGCAGATCAATATTAAATCAGAGCCCGTCATTTTGAATCGGATGTGTTTTGAAAACATCTTAGGCATACATCGTTTGGGCTTTATACAATGTACTCTTGCACTAGATTCCAAAAAAATCGATCAACGCATTTGGCCAAAACTGCGTAAAAAACACACAAACCAAATACCGAATTGTAGAGTTGGAACAGAGAATTCTCTCAAAAAGTATTCCTAAATCAAAATCAAAGAGGCACAGATTTCTCTAGCTTTTTCGCCGCCATATTGATTTTTGATGTTAACAAACGGCGGTCAAGGATTGGTTTCGTTTTTTAAAGATCCGCTCGAGAACCGTTTGTTTCTTTTTTTTTTTAATTTGGTAAACCCCAGTTGTGAATATTAATACGGTAAAAATGTATGCAACGCCTGTTAGCGACTTTACTCCACTATGAAAGAATGCTCAAAAAGTACGACCGTCCTCTATTTACTAAAATGACTTTGCCTGTTCAAAAGTCTGTTTTCAAATAAGTTCAAACTTGCTGGCGCTGCAAGTCAAGCGAGACCAGCAGCACGACAAGGATTCCTCTCTAATAAATAATATAAATACCAGATATTTTACATTTCCTCTTCAGATAAGCGAGAAGGTGTTTAACTGGATTTGCCATTAACGGTTAGTGACACTTCGAGGGTAAAAAAACTCATTAGTCAAAACAGAATGACCAAGATCTGTAAGACTGATAATTTATTCAATGTTTCTTTATTAATTTCTATCAGAACATATGTTAAAAAAATGCGTTGGAAATTTAAATTAGATAACGTTACATTGATAAATAACCAAAGATTTACATAGGATACGAATGAATCTTAAATAGTACCAAACATTGCACAAATTCTCATATCGATTAAAAAACCCAGAAAATCGATCTAATTTTATATGATCAGTTTGCCTTCAGAGGCTCACACATTGTCAGTAAGAGACTAGATATAGCGAGGTGTCCCAGCCTGATCTAACTTTTCTTAATCCAGAAGAAGATAACGGGTACCGCTCTCCAAGACTGCCAGGAACATGTTCCTATGAACATTAAAAGTCAGTTTCATAGCAGATGTAATAAAATCACCTCAAATGAGATAGTTCAGACATATGCTCTGAAAGGGAGGCGAAAGTCTATCAAAGAAAATGTAAGAGACCAGATCCACGGAGAGACGTTGTAGAATGATGTGGGTAGGACAATGTGCGAGGATCTCTGGAGAACAAAAACAGAGACAAGGGTGAACACTTTGCAACTCCTCAACACTCCGGGACAGAAAGTACACAATTAAGAATGAACGAAAGAATCTCACTGCCTTCTGCCAAAAAGAACTGTTGAAAGGAAATTACTTTTATTTACACTATTTTATTCACATTTCATGTTGAAAAATAAGAAAGCTGAAGTGTTCAAACAATCTAACTGGCATTGGTACATCCTAAACGAATGTGACGTCATGTAGACTGAAACGTTTAACAACTCTAGAAACTTTGTCGTGCTCATTAAGTCAAGTGAACAAAGTCGGAGTTTCAGTGATTCATTGTTTCCACCGTTTTGTCATTGAAGCACTAATATCAGTATTTACATTAGGCCTATTGTGTAAAGCCTACAGGAAGTCTTTGTCAATAAGGAGACCGGAAATTTGTTACCACAAATGAGTAACAAATAGTTTGACAAAGAAAGTTCAGACAATATGGCCAACGACTGTTAAAATGAGTCATCGATTGGTAATAGTTACGTTTACACTGCTACTGATAAAACGACGTAAAAATCAAAAATTCTAAAAAAACATACCACTTATGCATAAGTAAATTTGATTAAAATTATTTGAAATGTTGGTACATTTGTTTACCAAAGAATGGTTTTAAATACGTTTTTGAGAAATTTAAACAAATAGTCCCGAGGTTATTACTACATGCCATCATTAAAACTGGTCAATTGATTTTAGACTCCATCAATGTTCGCAGTCACATAGACAAAACAGACAGACTGTCAGAAGTTCAAACAAAACTGGGACTTGAAATATCTCAAATAATTTTTTAAAGATTTCCATTCTTGGTATAGTGAGAAACTTCTGGCGGAGACAGCTGATGGGTTTAGCGATCCCACCGTACTTAGCTTATACTACCCTCACTCATCTACTCAAGACAAGCATATGCACTAGTGTAAAGCGACCTGTCCTGATGAAATGAATGACATTGGGCTAATGGTGTATCAAACGGAGTCCTGTAATACCTGACGACCTCGCAAACCCCACCTATACGCGTATACCTAGAAAAAAATTTTACAATATATTATTTGGGCTTTATACAAGATACTTCCGTAACAAATTTCAAAACGATCGGTCAATGCGTTCGGTCAAAACTGCATAATAAACAAACACAAAAACCAAATGTGCCGAACTGTCGAATTGAAACAGAGACTTCGATCCATTACCCATGCATTTGGGGCTCTTTGTGGGCGGACCTAACTACTCACGGGAAAAAACATGAGTAACAATGTAAAATAGAGTGAATTACCAGTAAAAAAAAAGCTGGACAAATAGAACAGAACCTCGGTGATAAGGATCAAGAAAATAAAAATTGAAAAGAAATTAGGAGAGTAAAAATCTCAAAGCACCTTTATAACAAACTGAGAAGTCACGAAATAAAGGTGGAGGGAGTAACCCTCCTTTCTAACCCCTAAACCTCTTAAAGAAAATCGGGCTGAAAAAGAAGCCTTAAATGAGCAAATGAAAGGGAACATAATAAATTTACAAAGGTCGCAGTGCAAAAACTTATACTTTCAGTCATAGTGAGAAACTAAAATGTTTTTTCTTTATAATTTTCTTTCAATTTTTTGGGGTTACTTTGCAAATTGGAATTTCAAAGGCAATAACGAAATACTTTTTGTATGGTAAATTACAGGGCTTATTTGAGTTCATTTTTAAAAAAAAATGTTAGAATGTTGGGTAACGTTCATGAAAAATTTACTTTTCTTTAACACACACATGCGCTCATACGCGCGCGCGCGCGCGCACACACACACACACACACACACACACACACACACACACACACACACACAAAAGAGGTGTGGCAACCACACGCAATTATTTTTGCCAATAATGGGCAATGAAACGTGGATATCCCAAGACTATGGCAATACGTTCTCTATTAAGCAACAAGAAAATAAAAAACCTATGTTTCAGCCACGTGGAACTCTGGAAGGGAGCCACGTAAATCCCTGAATGGCGTAACTAGGTTTATCCGCTTTAATATCAAAACATTCCCGCAACTTTTTTAATGCAAATCGCTGTGTTTTGATGTAATTGGTTTCACTTGTTCTTGTAAAACTGTACTTGAGTATGAATAAGAAATCCCAGGAAACTGAAACACGACCTCGACCCTTTTAGTCGTAACATTTCCGCTACAGATAAACCATTAACAAGGGAAGAGTTGGTTAATTCAACGTGAAGAAGACTTACCTAAAACTTGTAGACAAGTATGTTTCACAAAATAAAAACAATTTTTTCTAGAAACGATTAACATAATTTTTGTTATTAAAGAAAACAGTTTTGTTTATTCAAGTGTGCATGACTTTCGTTATACACGCGCGCAACGTCTCCGGACTAGGACTTACCGTGACAACAGCTTTTTCAAGTTAATTTTCCAATAAAAATCCACCAAAATCAATTGTAAACTTACGAGTCTCCCCCGCAGAAAATCTGTGTAAGTATAGATATAAATACGGGAATAAAACAAACATATGTGCTGCATTCTGTATTAAACTTAATGAGTATAACGGTTAATAAACTGATAGTTCATCTGATCAAATAAAACCTCCTTCATAATATTAACATGGGAACTTTTAAACCAATGAAGATCAGTGCGAAGCCATACATAGAAAATGATAGTTTAAAAGCTTGAAGATTCGGAGGAGGCAGCTGAAGGGTTTACTCGCACTTATCTGCTCAAGACACACACACACACACACACACACACACACACACACACACACACACACACACACACACACACACAGAGAGAGAGAGAGAGAGAGAGAGAGAGAGAGAGAGAGAGAGAGAGAGAGAGAGAGAGAGAGAATGGTCTCGTACAGAGCTCTGGGATAGCTGGCAACAACTCAGTGTAACTTTACCCATGAATGCAGGGCTTTGTATGGGCGTACATCATTTCCCTAGCTACTCAGGAGAACTACATGAGTAATAAGGTAAATAGATTTAGTGAAAACCACACATCTAAAAGCTGGTCAAATGGGGCACAACCTCCGTGATAAGGGTCAAGCGTAAGGAAGAGAAAAATGAAAGGGAATTCGTAGAGCAAGCTTCTACAAACACCTCAATAAGAAATCTTTAAGTCACCAATTAGAAGTTAGGGTGTTACTCACCTTAAATCCTAGATTTTATGTAGAGACTAGATCTTTTATGGAAAGATTAGAAGGCGGTGTAACTGAGGAACTGCTGTAATTTGTGGCTCTGTGTGGGCAGACCACATTTCCCTAGCTACTCAAGAGAAAAACATGAGTAACAATGTAAAATTACCAGTAAAAAAAAGCTGGACAAATGGAACAGAACCTCGGTGATAAGGATCAAGAAAAATAAAAATTGAAAAGAAATTAGGAGAGTAAAAATCTCAAAGCACCTTTATAACAAACTGAGAAGTCACGAAATAGAAGTGGAGGGAGTTACCCTCCTTTCCAACCCCTAAACCTCTTAAAGAAAATCGGGCTCGAAAAGAAGCCGTAAATGAGCAAATGAAAAATATAGAAAGGGAACATAATAAATCTACAAAGGTCGCAGTGCAAAAACTCATACTTTCAGTCATAGTGAGAAACTAAAATGTTTTTTCTTTACAATTTTCTTTCAGTTTTTTTGGATTAATTGGTAAGTTGGAATTTCAAAGGCAATAACGAAATACTTTTTGTATGGTAAATTAGAGGGCTTACTTGAGTTCATTTTTTTTTTATGTTAGGATGTTGGGTAACGCAAATCCCTGAATGTTACGTAACAATTTACATGAATCCCTGAATATTACGTAACAATTTACATGAATAATAAAATAAATAGATTTTCACTAAATCTATTTACTTTATTATTCATGTAGCTCTCATGAGTAGCTAGGGAAATGACGTACAAAGCCCTGCATGCATGGGTAAGGTTACACTGGGTAAGGAATGCTTTTGGGTAGCAATAGACATGAACATAGAAAAGGGGAGCAATAGATCTATAAAAATCGCAGCGTAATAATAATCTAAATTGTCATTCATTCATTTAAATGCTTGAAGACATATCAGGCATGAATATCTACAATTAAAAAAAATATGCAACTCAAAATAGTCGGATAGAAGGGTCAGACTTACCTTTTTTAGATTTTATAAATTTGTTTCAACATACAGATAAAAGCACACAATTCAGATCAAAGGAAAACAACTTAATTCAACGAAGATAAGCAGCTAATGTAGCTGCAGGATCATTAGCGTGGAGAACAGCAGGCGGGAGATTTGGACTTTGTGTAGCGTTGGGTAACAGCAAAGAACCATGAACTCCATATCGTGCCTGATGTGCTTAGTTTTCTTAAGCGTCAGTAGTCTAGAAGTAGGTAAGTCCACTTGACAAGCTATTCATACAGAATGTTCCGTAAAATTTGTCGTATATATTAGATTATTTGCTCCTCGGTTAAAGAAAAAAACTAGCATTTATAAAACACGCTTATATTTCTGTCTTTCCGTCGGTGTTTATTACTAAATAATGTGTATATTTTGAAAATTACTGGACCGATTTCAACCAAAATGTGATCAATTCTGTATTTATACGGGACAAAAATTGCACTAAAATCGAAATGGCGATCATTTACTTTTTTTGAATTAAAATAACTCGTAAATCAGCCATTTTATAAAACAACTACAGGAGTACGTAATTTTAGGAAGTATTGTAATAAAACATAATGATACCTTTATTTTTGAAATCCGACGACAAATCAGAAAGTTTTTGTAGCTTCGATCTGGACAGGACGAGGCCCATTTTGGTTGTTCTAAAAAATCGGTCAACAATACAACGGAACAAAATGAATGTTATGTGTTAAATAAATTCAATAACTGATTTAAATTTAAAATATTTACATGGGTTTAGCACATACTTTAATGTATGTTTAATGCACCGTACTTGCATTAACAATATAAGACATACACAGAAGGACAGACAAAAAATTAAGCTTATTTCGAAAAAATGAAAACTCGTTTTTTGTTTACGTCTAACCCAGAAACAGTTTTCTAAAATATCCTACAACATATATATATATATATATATATAACTAGTATCTTTTTGTTGGCAAAGCAGTGTTCCTTTTATGTTACTTGTTCATTATATATGAACAACAAGTATTGTTCATTATATATAATATATGGACATTTTTCATATAATAATATGCTAAGCATTCTAATCGGTTTTGTACAAAAATTAAAGACCTGATTTATTGAAACTACATAGCCTATATGGGGTACCTACTGGTTCGTCAGAACACCAGGGAACTCTCATGCCTCATACTTCTCCATTTTAAGGCTTTAAAATAAAATAAAACCGACTTAAAACCGATAAGTGCTCTGTAAACAAAATTCAAAGACCAGTGTCCCCGTGAGAGTGCAGCAAAATGCACGCATTTATCTGTGTGTACAAAAACAGCTGATTGCTAAAAAAACAATTACTGTATCCAAGACTTGAATAGTTATTGACCAAATCAGTTTTAAAAGTAGAATCGTTAAAACAATCTAGGCCAGTTCTAATATGCAAATTTTATTAAATAAAATACTCAGCTTTTAGTAAACAGTAATACTGTAACCTGATGTAATGTAAAATTCTGTTACGATAGGTTCCATTTGTAAATATTTCAATAAGGCTTCAGTCATTAATTGTATAGTTTTAAATATGAAAGTAAAACAAAGTTGGTCAATTGTATTAAATAACTTAAATATAATGAATGACTGCTTTATTAACAGGCCATATAAATATTGAAATATTAATACTTTCGACCGAAAATTTAGGACTTAAACTCAAGTAAGAGTTTTGACTAAAAGAAAACATTTGCTTACAAAATTACAAAGCAAATTACAAAATTTGCTTACCCGCCAATTATTAACATACTTAATTTAAATGACAGAACTCTTTATAATACTATAAACGTATAAATAAAATTATTTGTATATAGCACACTCACGTTCATAATTTTTGTCAGATTTGATTAAAAATTAAGCAAATTTCACTGCTTAAAAATTGTAACTTTTTATCTGATAGATTTTGCAAAAAAATTTACCTTTATTACCAACGTTAAAATGTGTTTTAACGCATCCGTTATCTTTTGAAATATAAAAAAAATTGAAATAAGAAAATTAATTTGACGACCGTCAGATAAATAACTTATATATCCAATGTAATTTTAAAGTTTAAAATACTAACTCATGTCCATTTTGGGTTTTGTATTGGTTAAATTAGCTTTTTAGATATAGTTGTAAGATACAAATATGTAAGAAATCCGCTTCCATCACGTTAGCGAGAAAGCTGCTTTCCGCGGTTATTACTGTTCTTACTTCTTTTATAGTAAGACAAACACACCAGTTTAGTAAATGTAACATTGTAAGTAGATTTCAACATTACTTTTAAGTAGACTAGTGGCTACTTAATCTGACATCGGTCAGTCTACTGCGCAGGCTCAAATTTCGAGACTGCAGTTATTGTCGTAAGCTTTATCATTTTCCTTTTATTTCTCGGCTAATTTTACGCTTGTACACACACGCACGCACGCCACAACACACACACACACATATATATATATATATATATATATATATATATATATATATATATATATATACACAATAGTCGGACGTTAAACACCAAAAAAAAAATATATATGTACTTTACAAACACACACACACTCAATGGAGTTGTATATAGTCATACAATAACAATTGCAGAGTGAAATCGGACCCTGGGAACATGGCAGCGACAGTGGGATGAATCAACAAATGAACGATGGACATACCAACTTATAGGTAACATCCAGGATTGGTGTAACAGGGAGCATGGGGAGGTAGACTTCTATCTCACACTTATTCTTACTGGGCACGGTTACTTCCAAGCTTACTTGTTCCATTTCAGCCTGGAAACAGATTCGTCTTGTCCCCTCTGCCTTCCAGCAGTGGAGGAAGATGCAGAGCATGTGTTTTTCCGGTGTCGGAGATTCGACGAGGAAAGGATGAAGCTGCAAACATATCTGCGAGGCAGCATTACAACGTAAAGTCTGGTTGCGACAATGATGGCTTCAGAGGCCAAATGGAAGGCCATTGCGGGATTCGCTGCAGTGGTCATGAAGAGGTTGAGAGCTGAGGATCGAGCACGGAGAGCCAACGCTATAGACGAGTAGGCGGTCAGCCAGTCCACCTTCCCACGAAGTAATACCTGGAGGCGGTTCCGTGAGAGGGGTTTTACAGAAGATGAATGCTTTTGGTGTTTTTTTTTTTTAGTGAGTAGCAATGTATCTTAACTTGCGTTTGAGCTTTACTTGAGTCCCATAAAGGTAGTCTATAAAAGATTTTGTCCACCTTTTTTGGCATCGCAAACACACACACACACACACACACACACACACACACTGTAACACGCCTAAAGAAGCAAAGCATCAGAAGTTGTGTATTGTTAATGTTTGTACATTCACTTCCTTCACGTCAGCGAAACAGTTGCGTGTACCGTTTATTACTGATTTTCTATATTGTTTTCGATTATCCGGACTCCGTGCATCCGGCTTAGTTCGTTTAAGAGGTGTTTTGCTCTAAAACTAACATTTCTTTGCGTTTTATTCTGTTCCAGGTGTCAGCACGAAAGATGAATACGTTTATTTAATTGCAGGACACACCCTCCCGTTTCGCACGCACTACTTGCAGACGCCGTTCATCGACTTGCGTCCGGACGAAATATCCACGTACAACCGGCCTTACGCCAAGCCGGCCTTCTTGCGGCGAAATAAGCGTTACATTCCCGAGTTTCACCATTACCATCCTGGCCAAGAACAGAACACGTCTACCGTTAAACCCGGAATCCATAACACCGTCACGCAACTGCAGTCTGTGATTCGTGAGATGAAAACAAACATCGAGAAACTTTACCACCGACAAAATCTAATCTTCAGCTACGTCAAGTGTTCAAACGAATTTAACCATCGGTGCAAACGTATCGAGGACACTCTGTCGGATCTCCAGCCCTTGAATTGGAACCACTTCCTACCGCCCGAGATACAAAAGACTGTTTTAACTTCACCAAATACTTTTCATACTAAAAAACCCGAATCAAACGAGGATGATAACATCAATATTATTTTAGATACCTTTAAAGCAGCTTTAGACGAACAAAAGACGAGACAGAATCTGCTATATAAGTACATAGCTTGTGCTGCCCCGCGGACTGCTTGCGGTACATCGGTCATACCTGCGTTGAGAGAAGCGTTCAAAGACCTGCCAGCGGAGGAATCGGTCGGATTTGAAGAAGGAAAACAAAAACCACAAGGACCGCTGCAATCCTTGGGGAGTTTATTTCCGAATAATCCATTTTTTAACTTACCAGGTTAGTTTTAACTTCTTCGGCGCAATATATTCTCAATGTACTTGTAAAGAAGATTCAGTACAAGTTGTTCTGTTGAATTTCAACAATAGCTAGGTTTTTATGAATTCCAGATTTGAGTTTCAATTACCACCACTAGGGCTAAATTCAATGAATTGTATAAAATTCAGTAAAGTAGAAATCAAAGTAATTTTTGATTTTTTTATTGTATCATTTTCAAAGCAGCTTTGTAAGCAGAAAAAACAAACAAAAATATAACCCCGTATACGCAGTACGGCTGAACACACACACACACACACACACACACACACACACACACACACACACACACACACACACACACACACACACATATTACGGCGGAAAAATAGTCAAAATGAACATTCAGAAAATGGTATAAACATCAAATATGCCGGTATATATGTCTTCGTTCTTTAACAGGCAAAACAAAATAAATAACACCATAAATATTAGAAACAACTCAATATGACTGTACAAGGCATTTATTATCTTTTATTATGGCTGCATAAATAATTAATATGTTGGTATGAACATTTATTAAAGTATTCGAAAAGGCAGAATAAACAATAAATAACCACATGAACGTCCGTATTATTTTTACAGCCTAAATACTCAAAACTGGTCGCATAATTATTCAAAATTACCGACAAAAACACTCAACATGTTGATGGAAATGTTCATCACAAACATTTAATATCGTAAAATATACATTCGCTGTAACGAAATAAATTTCAATGACAGTATAAACAATAAAAATAGTGCTCGTGCCAAAAACACTCAAATATAGCATCGTGATTTTTTTTCTTAACGTCCGTACTTGCGCCAGTTAATGAAGACGAAGTATCGGCGTTAACGGAAAGCGTAAATCTTACGGTAGTAATTGCAAGTCTCGAAACAACGATTTAATAATGTGGAGTAAACATGTATATTAAGGTAAACTTCAATAATGTGGTGTAAGAAATGTGGGGCAGTAGAGAATTCCCCCACATTTAAAATATTTAAAAAATGTAATAATAACATTCTGAATTTGAACAATTTGCTTTCCAAAAACATAATAAGTCATGATAAATAGTCATTAATAGTCATGATAAAGCACAATCGAGCAATATTAAACCAAGCAATTGTATTTTTCTACACACACACACACACACACACACACACACACACACACACACACACACACACACACACACACACACACAATTCTATCAACTTTTTATTTTCAATTTCAGAACATTTTATTTTAGTTAAGTACAGTAGACACTGCAGAAATTTAATTTTTTTTTCAATATAATAAAAGTTCATAAAAAAATCATTAAGAACAACGCCTTGTTTTAGGTTCGGCCGGGCAATTTATCCAACCAATTTCAACAAATCAACACAACAATGCAGGTATTTATCAACAGCAAACAATCAACAGTCACAGCTACGGTGAAAACGTTCAACAACCAATAAACAATATTGGAAACTCTCAACAATCAGGAAATACGAACAACTACGGAGAAAAACTTAAACAGCCAATTTTAACCGGATATAAAGTTCCAATGGAATCAGCGAATAAATTTGTCGCATCGGAAGACGAAGCCTATATAACCGAGTTGATTTCAGAAGTATGGCCGGAAACAAGGCTAAATTAGGATAATTATCGGCGTTAAATTTAGAAAGAAGCAAAGAAAAGAAAAGGCCAACAGTTGTGTTCATTTTTATTGTCACAAATAACGCAAGGCACAACATTTTAAGTTTAGAATATCACTGTCTGTAATTAATCAAAAGAACACTTGCAAAACTACAACGGAACGTGTTCTTAAGGGAAAGCATTATGTTCTTTTTAGCAACGTTAAGTTCCTCTCGCACGTTTTTACTTTCGTAAGTTTATGGAGAGAAATTATTGAAAAGTTAAACAAAATTGTATATTAATTTTATAAAAGTCGTTTAATGAACAACCGAAAATCGTTTAACCCAATTAATACTGATGATTGATTTTCAATTGTCCAAAAAAAATGGAGTAAAGTTATGTACTCGTATTTCGTGCAAAGCATTTTTATTGCATTTAAACATAATATGAATACATTACTTTTATTACCAGATTATGAAGCTATATTTTACTGCAATATTTCTTTCTGGTACACTTACTATTAAAATTATGTAACAAAAGACCGAATTATATGAGACAAACAAAACGTTTTTGTTAAGTTTCTTTACATATAGAGAATATTAGTCACAATAAAAAATATTTATTATCATTAAATATTCTATAAATATTCGTAAAATATTTAATATATTATAGAATATTCTTATATATAAATATACAAGTAAAGACAATATTTATTATTCTTATTGTTTTTAATATAATATTAATTTATTAAATATTATTTATTTATTTATTTATCATAATAAAGAATATTGCGATGATTTTTATAAAGAGTATCCAACTTTAATATTCCCATCCTGGAAAGTGCCTAATTGGATTTGCTTATGAGTATTGTTGTGAGTGATTGGCAAATAGCCTTTTTGTCTTTTGATAGGCAAGAGACCTCAACTAATAATATATATATATTCAAGTGGACTTATATACAGGTATATACGTGTATGTAAAATCGTCCAATAGCAACTCCTCTAATTTTGTTCAAACTATTAGAACTAGATTTACCTATCTTGAATGAATGATTGGATTTCTAGAGTTACTATTGCACTGCAACCTTTGTAGGCCTATTGTACACCTTTCTATATTCCTGAAATGCTCAGTTACAGCGCCTTCTCCAGTCCTAGCCTCTTTATAAAGTCTAGGATTTGGAAAGGATTCAAGCAAATCCTTTACTTCTAATTGATGACTTCCCAGTTTGTTATTGAGCGAATTGATCGATTCGGTCTTTATTTCGATCTGAAATTTAAATTTCGATATTTCATCGAGATCTTTCGACAATGTCTCTTTATTAAGCCTTTTTATTAGTCTCTCTATAAAGTCTAGGATTTGGAGAGGATTCAAGCAATTTTTTAATTCTAATTGGTGACTTCCCAGTTAGTTGATGAGCGAATTTACAGTTGCGATCTTTAATTTCGACTTAAATTTAAATTTTGTCTTTTCATCGAGGACTCTCGTCAAAGTTACTTTCATTCAACTGTTACCGATAAGAATTCGTCATTGTTATTGTTTTATGGAAACGAATTACGTCGCTGTAATATTTTTTAAACCAATGACGTCATACAGAACAAAAGTATAGTAAAGTAAAGCAATGCAAATGATGGTTTGTTCACGAAACTGCGGGGAAAACAATCCTTTGTCCTTTAATCTATGCAAATAGTCAGAGCGTTTGATGAGTCATTCTAAAATTATTCTATTAAAAGAAATATGGTATTGAAACTAGTGCAAAATAATACAATCGTTTTTAAACACATAGTGTAAAAACATAACCAGAGAACTGTTTCGAACAATTGTTGGTAATATTATTTCAAAAAGAACTACAAAACTTTGTATAAAAATAAAATTCTAACTTCACATATACGACAATTTTTCCTGACAATTTTTACAACGTCGTAAAAAATCGTTAAAAAATTTACGATTATTACAGAAGTCCATAAAATATGTTAACAACATTTTTTTAACAACACTTAAATTGATAGATTAACAACATATTTTAACAACAATTTAATTGATAGTAATGTTTGAGTTATTGAGGCATACAAGAAAGCTATTGTAAACAAATTTTGAGTTTAATTGAAACATTAGATCAAAAGTAAGCTACATACATCATGCTTCAAGTTATCTTATTATAAACCTACGAATCAATGCAAATATTTCAAGACGAATTTCCAAATGAAAATGAACTTTTTAGGCAGCCACCATGCATCCAGCCCGGGAGCAACCGAACTTGGCATCTAGAATACATTTTTAGAATCTTTAAAAATTATATGTACAGGGTGTTTCATCATATTTTACCTCAAATGAAGGTAATTTTGAACACATGTTAAGATTTGTTTTTCTTTCTGTACGTGGAAGTTCTAAATGCCTTTTGAATTCTGTTATATATATATATATATATATATATATATATATATATATATATATATATAACCATTTATCATTCAAATTTGTTTTCAAATTAATGACTATTAGGCCTATTATCTTTTCTGTTCTATTATCCATTTGTTTTTAGTAAAACCCTGTTTATTTTATGAAGCAAGTCAAAAAGTTATTTTTTTGACAATTGTGTTTTTTCATAAAAATTGATCCTTAAAGAAATTTCAAATGGCCTCCATTTTGAAAAATAATATTAGATAAAGTTGTTTATTTTTTAATAGTAAAATATATTTCAACGTAGTTAAAATTTTTCAACTTAGTTAAATTTCAACGGAGTTAAAAATTTTTAAACACCCTGTGTGTAAGTGTGTACGTCACCAGTTTATTGTCCAGCAAATTCCGTAAAACCGTTTAAAAATTGCGCTTATTTTTCTTTTTGAAAATCTGATTTCATCGTCGTTTTTCAAAATTAAAATTTAAAAAAATATTTTTTTTTTAATTTAGTTGAAATATTTACGAAATATTTAAATATCATTAAAACCTGATTGTGAAGATAAAATCAGATGTTTTTATAATACAAGTTAAAAATCGTTATTACGTGATGTGATTTTGGTTACTTTACGGAAATTTGCTTCTATCACGTCAGAAAGACAGCTACCTGATTTATATTATTTCTAAATGAAATAAAAAATGTTTTTTTAACTCAACAGTACTTGTTAGCACAAACAATAAAACATTAATATTTAGTGCCGTGGTAAATTAATAATGTTGCAAAAAATTAAATTAAGCATGAAACAACTTTGAAATTTTAGTTAGTGGTTATTAAAAAAAAAGTTAATTTAATCTCGCTGCTGGCCAGTTTAATGGCAAACAACTTTTTTTGTAGCTGAACTGCAGGGAATAGTAAAAATGCCTCCAAAACACTGTATCTGCAACCCAAAGGACACGTTAGTCTACTGATGAGGATTGTCTTAGCGAAACTTAAACGTAATGAAACAAAGTGTTTTGCTTTTTACTAAAACATTCAATATTAGATTGGTAAAATGGTTTCAGCCAATTTTCATTGGAAAATTATCTGTTAAAGCAGCCGATACTGTAAGGCTTAGAACCGTTGAATGGGCACAGATCCCCACCAACGACTAGAATATACCATATATATATATATATTTATTTATTTATTTATAATTATTTTGTATATAACTCATATATAAAACGCTAATTTTTGCAAACTAAATATCATGTAAGAGCTGCCTAGTTGACGTGATAGAAGCAAAATTTCAAAAGTATTTTTCTTTATATTACACTTTTTGAAATTATGATTCCACCATCATAATAAGCATTAAAATTTGCATATATTAGCATTTTAAATATTCAAGTTAAATTAAAAATATGAAAATAAACCCTGACAGCCGACGAATCTTTTAAAAATTTCAACCGAATTCAATTTTTAACGCTGATTTACGATTGTGAAATCATATTTTCAAAAACATTCAAGAAAAAAGTTACGACTTTTTAGAGATTTTAAGTAGCCGCTATTTTTAAACTGTTGAAAGGTTTTCGCAGGGTAACCAACTTGTAAAACACACACCACGAAGTAGTAAAAATGTTTCCTATGTCTTCTATTAACTCGTTTTCTTACCTGGGCTTAACGTTACCGCATTCTTTAATATCTAGAGGTCAGGATCGGCGCTCATTCCAAGATTCCGGTTTAGGTTCTTACCATGATGGCCTTTCAAATAGCTTTTTCAAATAAAGAACTAAAAATTAATCCACGTTGCGGGTATTTAATATTTTTTTTAAATATTCAGTATTAGATTTACAAGGCTGTTTTAGTTTATGTTAGGTTAGGTTTTGTTGAAAAATAATCTATTGAAACAACCAGTAAAGGTAGATATGAAATATGCACCGATCTTCACTACTAGAACATACCGTATATTAATATTTAAAATACTACTTTATTCAGGTGATTTACTATAATTAAACTAAATTTTTAACATTCAATAGTAACTTGTCTGGGTTTTACCTAAACTATTGTTATAATCGCTCATTTTCCAATAAAAATCAGTTAATTGTTTTCCGCATACAAAAACTGCAATTTATGTTCGACAGCGCTGTTAAACTGCCGAGATACGATATTAAAGTGAAACGTTTTATGGCACATTCGTTTCTGCGAAGCTGTCAGTAATTTTATATTTTCCTTTTAACCATTACTCATTTATGCGCCAGGAATTGGAAATTTATAACCGCTCCGGCCGGTTGAGATAAACACGAAATTAAAGAGGAAGAATAATAATTAAAGTTGAAGTTCAAGGTCGAACGTGTTCACCTTGTCCTTCAGTACCTGTAAGTGCGCCCCCCCCACCCGTCCGTCAGGAAACAGTGTCCTGTATGGTGAATTTAGGTAAACACAATCCTTAAAAGAGATCTTCCTCAGGCCAGTACATCTCTACACAATAAGTACTTACAAAGTGGGGATGTTTGAGGTTATATAAACTTGATTTGCTTCCGCGATCAGCTGTTTCAACACATTTGTTGAAACTTAATCAAGGTTGTGAAGAACCAGTTATTACAGATTTGTAGGGATGTTAATAAGGACTATACAATGGATAATAAAGTCTTAAATGGAAGAATAATGTTATTTTTTAACCTGTAAGTGTACTAGCCGCCCACCAGGCTGGTCCTGTTGGTGAATTTAGATCACACTCTTTACAAGAAATGTAATGCCTCTTCAAGCAAACTACACAATAAGTATTTATGGAGTGTGGATGTTCAAGGTTATATAAACCTGATTTGTTTCCGCGATCAGCTGATTCAATTCTTGATAATAATAAAGTTTGTGAAGAAACCACTCATCAGAAGTTTGCAAGAATATTAATAAGGCAATACAACTGGCTTTAATGGAAGAATAATGTTATTTTTCAATCTGTAAGTGTAACACCCGCCCACAAAGCTGATCATGCACACTATTTACGAAAAATAGGATGCCTCTTCAAGCAAAGTACACAGTAAATATTGATGAAGTGTAAGGTTATATAAGTTTAATTTGCTCCCGCGATCGGCTGATTCAACGCCCTTATTGACACTTATCAAATTTGTGAAGAAACCACTCCTCAGACGTTTGTATGAATATTAATAGGTCATTGATAGGTCCTTCAAAGTTTATTTGGTTTGATGGGCCTTGACATCCCTATCTAAGGAACTATTGTACAACTAAGTATTCGGATTCTAGTTCCATAGACTGGTACTCTTAATACGTTTTAGCAGTCCAGTGATTAGCTCATTCCGCTAAAGGTCCTCAGGATCCTGGAACCCAGATACTTTTTGCCTCCTGCAACCAAGAGACACACAATAATAGACTGTTACCTGAAATTCCCTCCTCCTTTCTTCATAGCCTACACACGGTTCTAATTTTTTTCATTTGGTTTCAACTTTGGAATTAGCGTTAAAAATTGCATTTTGAATTTTCAAAATCGGTTGAAATTAGGAAATGTTTCGACTGAGTTTAGGGTTTATTTTCATATTTCCAATGTAATAAAGAAATTTCAAATGGTCTCCATTTTGAAAAATAATATTAGATAAAGTTGTTTATTTTTAATAGTAAACTATATTTCAACGTAGTTAAAATTTTTCAACTTAGTTAAATTTCAACGTAGTTAAAATTTTTTAAACACCCTGTTTGTAAGTGTGTACGTCACCAGTTTATTGCCCAGCAAACTCCGTAAAACCGTTTAAAAATTGCCCTTATTTTTCTTTTTGAAAACCTGATTTCATAGTCGTTTTTCAAAATTAAAATTTTAAAAAATACTTTTTTTTAAATTTAGTTGAAATATTTACAAAATATTTAAGTATCATTAAAACCTGATTGTGAAGATAAAATCAGATGTTTTTATAATGTAAGATAAAAATCGTTATTACGTGATGTGATTTTGGTTACTTTACGGAAATTTGCTTCTATCACGTCAGAAAGACAGCTACCTGATTTATATTATTTCTAAATGAAATAAAAAATGTTTTTTTAACTCAACAGTACTTGTTAGCACAAACAATAAAACATTAATATATAGTGCCGTGATAAATTAATAATGTTGCAAAAAATTAAATTAAGCATGAAACAACTTTGAAATTTTAGTTAGTGGTTATTAAAAAAAATTAATTTAATCTCGCTGCTGGCCACTTTAAATGACAAACAACTTTTTTTGTAGCTGAACTGCAGTCAATAGTAAAAATGCCTCCAAAACACTGTATCTGCAACCCAAAGGACACGTTAGTCTACTGATGAGGATTATGTCTTGGCGAAACTTAAACGTAATGAAACAAAGTGTTTTGCTTTTTACTAAAACATTCAATATTAGATTGGTAAAATGGTTTCAGCCAATTTTCATTGGAAAATTATCTGTTAAAGCAGCCGATACTGTAAGGCTTAGAACCGTTGAATGGGCACAGATCCCCACCAACGACTAGAATATACCATATATATATATATAATTATTTTGTATATAACTCATATATAAAAAGCTAATTTTTGCAAACTAAATATCATGTAAGAGCTGCCTAGTTGACATGATAGAAGCAAAATTTCAAAAGTATTTTTCTTTATATTACACTTTTTGAAATTATGATTCCACCATCATAATAAGCATTAAAATTTGCATATAATGCTAATGCATTTTAAATATTCAAGTTAAATTAAAAATATGAAAATAAACCCTGACAACCGACGAATCTTTTAAAAATTTCAACCGAATTCAATTTTTAACGCTGATTTACGATTGTGAAATCATATTTTCAAAAACATTCAAGAAAAAAGTTACGAGTTTTTAGAGATTTTAAGTAGCCGCTATTTTTAAACTGTTGAAAGGTTTTCGCAGGGTAACCAACTTGTAAAACACACACCACGAAGTAGTAAAAATGTTCCCTATGTCTTCTATTAACTCGTTTTCTTACCTGGGCTTAACGTTACCGCATTCTTTAACATCTAGAGGTCAGGATCGGCGCTCATTCCAAGATTCCGGTTTAGGTTCTTACCATGATGGCCGTTCAAATAGCTTTTTCAAATAAAGAACTAAAAATTAATCCACGTTGCGGGTATTTAATATTTTTTAAAATATTCCGTATTACATTTACAAGGCTGTTTTAGTTTATGTTAGGTTAGGTTTTGTTGAAAAATAATCTATTGAAACAACCAGTAAAGGTAGATATGAAATATGCACCGATCTTCACCACTAGAACATACCGTATATTAATATTTAAAATGCTACTTTATGCAGGTGATTTACTATAATTAAACTAAATTTTTAACATTCAATAGTAACTTGTCTGGGTTTTACCTCAACTATTGTTATAATCGCTCATTTTCCAATAAAAATCAGTTAATTGTTTTCCGCATACAAAAACTGCAATTTATGTTCGACAGCGCTGTTAAACTGCCGAGATACGATATTAAAGTGAAACGTTTTATGGCACATTCGTTTCTGCGAAGCTGTCAGTAATTTTATATTTTCCTTTTAACCATTATTCATTTATGCGCCAGGAATTGGAAATTTATAACCGCTCCGGCCGGTTGAGATAAACACGAAATTAAAGAGGAAGAATAATAATTAAAGTTGAAGTTCAAGGTCGAACGTGTTCACCTTGTCCTTCAATACCTGTAAGTGCGCCCCCCTACCCGTCCGTCAGGAAACAGTGTCCTGTCTGGTGAATTTAGGTAAACACAATCCTTAAAAGAAATCTTCCTCAGGCCATATACATCTCTACACAATAAGTACTTACAAAGTAAGGATGTTTAAGGTTATATAAACTTGATTTGCTTCCGCGATCAGCTGTTTCAACACATTTGTTGAAACTTAATCAAGGTTGTAAAGAACCAGTTATTACAGATTTGTAGGGATATTAATAAGGACTATACAACTGACTTAAATGGAAGAATAATGTTATTTTTTAATCTGTAAGTGTACCAGCCGCCCACCAGGCTGGTCCTGTTGGTGAATTTAGGAGATTACACTCTTTACAAGAAATGTGATGCCTCTTCAAGCAAAGTAGACAGTAAATATTTATGGAGTGGGGATGTTCAAGGTTATATAAACCTGATTTGCTTCCGCGATCAGCTGATTCAATTCTTGATAATAATAAAGGTTGTAAAGAAACCACTCATTAGAAGTTTGCAAGAATAATAAGGACTACACAACTGACTTTAATGGAAGAATAATGTTATTTTTCAATCTGTAAGTGTAACACCCGCCCACAAGGCTGATCATGTCTAGTGAATTTAGGAGAACACTCTTTACGAAAAATAGGATGCCTCTTCAAGCAAAGTACACAGCAAATACTTATGAAGTTTAAGGTTATATAAGTTTGATTTGCTCCCACGATCAGCTGATTTAAAGCCCTTATTAACACTAATCAAGTTTGTGAAGAAACCACTCCTCAGACATTTTGTATGAATATTAATAGGGGCTACACAACTAATTCATTGATAGGTTCTTCAAAGTTTATTGGGTTTGATGGGCCTTGTCATCCCTATCTAAGGAACTATTGTACAACTAAGTATTCGGATTCTAGTTCGGTAGACTGATACTCTTAATACGTTTTAGCAGTCCAGTGATTAGCTCATTCCGCTAAAGGTCCTCAGGATCCTGAAACCCAGATACTTTTTGCCTCCTGCAACCAAGAGACACACAATAATAGACTGTTACCTGAAATTCCCTCCTCCTTTCTTCATAGCCCACACACGGTTCTAATTTTTTTCATTTGGTTTCAACTTTGGAATTAGCGTTAAAAATTGCATTTTGAATTTTCAAAATCGGTTGAAATTAGGAAATGTTTCGTCTGAGTTTAGGGTTTATTTTCATATTTCCAATGTAATTTGAATCTTTAAAATGCTGATATATGCAAATTTTAATGCTTATTATTCTTGTAAAATCATAATTTCAATAAGAATAAGATAACAAAAAATACTTTTGGAAATCCACTTCTATTACATCAACGCGACAGTTGCGTAACGCGATTATTTAAACTTGATTTGCTTCCTCGATCCAGCTGTGGTCGATGTGGATAAAGCACCAGTCCGTCTACTGCGTCACTGAACTGCTCACCTAAAGGTTATTTAGTTCGAGCCGCAGTTGTTCCCGTTGCTTTTCCCTTTACCGTTAACACTGATCCGTCTTTTTCATTAGTCTAACTGGCATAAAGTATGGACGTTAAGAAAAAAAAATCTATCAGCTGTTTTAACATATTTGTTGAAACTGAACGATAAACAATAAGGACTACAGCTAATTTGATTAGTTGTTAAAGGGGGTTCTTTTTCTGCTTGTGAGTGCGCCATCTGACCTCCAGGAAATAGTGTAATGTCTGTTAATTGATATTTAGGATTATATATCAGCTGATTATTCATAAACAATAGTTGCGTATCAGCTGATTGAACTGTATTCATATTGTAGTTTTAAGTAGATAGACCAAAGTTAAACGCGTCTTTTTTCAAACGAATTTACTCAAAGATGAAACTCAACTAAATCGATTTTCTGAGCCTGAAATTGTTCATTCAGACATAATATTAAAATCGCTAGATCCGCTTCGGATAAAAGAAGGTCATGCAAATAAACATACGCTTAATATTATAGGTTGTGTATTGTTGCAAAACAATTACGATGAAACTAGTCATGAATTGAACTGCCCCGATCACATTCTCAAATTACATTAAATTATCACATTCCAGCACGTTATACATAACTGCTGTCGAGGCAGCCGTAGGATGTACACAGCACGTAGGATGTACTTCTACGTGCACATGCACGATACACGGAATAAATATTAAACTAATCGTCACAATACACTACATCGTGCGTGGGCAATCCAGACAAAAAGATCTGATTGGACGGATTGTTTAGTTTTCGATTTGACGCAATAAACGTTTTGAAAAGGCAAACATCTTTCGTATATTATTACGCTAAGCATTTCGATCGGTTTTGTACCAAAAATAATGACCTGCGTTATTGAAACTACAAATATAGGGTACTTACAGATTCGTCAGAACACCAGGGAACTCTTTCGCATCATACTTTTTTCATTTTATGGCTTTATAATAAAACAAAACTGACTTAAAACCGATAAAAGCTCTGAAAAATTTCAGTATAGCGTGTACTCGTGAGTGCAACACAACGTATACGTGACAGAAATAATTATGTGTGTACCAAAACAGCTGACTGCTAAAAAAATATTGTTGATTTTTTTAAATTATTATTTAAGAAGAAAAGCACATTGAGACTATTATCGCCTCCCTAAATGTAAGTGTGACAGTAAAGTGTTAAAGTCGTAAGCGTAGTGTTGCAAGTGTAAGTGTGTGTTAGACTCGAGTACCGCGAGGGACGTCTAAATCCTCTCAATAGGTGCAGCTAGTCTGCACACCACCTGCGGGGGAAAAACATTGTTGAAAGTAATATTTAAATTATTGCTACATCTAAGACTTAGGTAATTATTCACCAGTAAAGCTATCTTGGTCAGTTCTAATATGTAAATGTTATTAAATAAAGGACTGCTTTTAGTAAACAGTAAATGTAGCCTGATTTAGGTACATAATGTAAAATCACATTATAGTAGGTTCCATTTGTGAATATTTCAATAAGATACAACTTTAGAATTCAGTCATAAATTTTATAGGTTATAATAATTTATTCAGCTGGTATAATAATCCTAAATATCAAATAAGTTCTCGAATTGTATTCTTGTTATTAAATAAGATATATTTTTTTATTTAATAAAATGGGAATAACGATTATCAATGTATATATTGTGCAACGAAATAGAAGCAAGCAATGTACGTATGTTTAAAGGAAAATTAACTACCGAATGTGATTCAGTTCCGGAGTATAACATTTTTGGGCTTAAAAAACGATCTAGGTAGTGTTTGGGAAAGTTGCTTTTAATTATAAAACCACGAATGACACAGGCTATTTAAAAAGTTTAACGTGAAATTTCATTGAATGACGTTCGGGCACCGGGTATTCAATATTTAATGTGATTATCAAGTTATATCCGGCATCCACATCACTTGAGAGATAATTCATTCAATTAATTGTTCCAAGAAACACGCCATGTTGAAAGTATAAATCAATTGAAATGTAATGTAATTAATTCTCAGCAGAAGTCGAATGATGTAGGTAAGAGAAAACCCGTTCTCAGGTGATTGGCAACACCCACTTGTTTAAAAATAAAAACTTGTTCACACTTAATCAAATTGTTAAAATAAAGTTTTAAATTAAAACAGAAAGTAAACATTGTGTTTGTCAGGCACACTGTCAGCAAAACATAGTCATAGTAGATTATTATTTTTCCCCTTAAGGCCTTGCCTCATTAGCTTTCAAACTTCACATGTTAACCTAATTGAGAAGATTTTACTTGATCGTATGATTGCTTAAACATACGTTCATTAACCGAGATAGTTCATTCAGTTCACCACAGAATGCAGCCATACAACTGTTTTATTACAGGGTGTTTACATTTACGTTTATATAGTTTTCGGGGAAGACTCTAGTTGTGCTTTAAAAATTATCTTGTAAAATCAGATATCATTTTTCCTTTTAGGGCTTTGCCCCATTGGCTTTCAAACTTTAAATGTTAACCTAATTGAGAAGATTTCACTTGATTCTATGATTCCTTAAACATATGTTCATTAACCGATATAGTCATTCAGTTCATCACAGAATGCAGCACATACAACTATTTTATTACAGGGTGTTTACATTTACGTGTACATAGTTTTTCTGCAGGGGAGACTCTAGTTGTGCTTGAAAAACTATCTTGTAAAATCAGCTGTTCTCACACTTGTACTGAGAAACTACTTAATTAAAATTAATATTAATGCAGACAATGCAATGCCTTTAACAACTTCAAGGTGTTCACAAAACCACAATTATGGTAAACTACTTATTTATGTAAATGAAAGGTAATGAGTCATAACACTGTTTCTGCGCGTTGCGGAAAAAACAGAGATTCAAGTGAAACAATCGGTTGTACACGTCAAAGTAATTTATGGAAACTTGTTTGGTAGGGGAAAATGCACAGATACATTCAATTGTTTCACTAAAAATATCGCTTCGGAAGATGTATACAAGAAACTCCGGAAATAGACATGATTTCTCAAAATCAGTTGATCAGATTTTGCTAAAATTTGTATCAAATACAAATATTCATAAATCAAATTGGAAATTTTAAAAAAATACAATAATTAAAAAAACTAAAACGGTACTCTTATTTTTTTTTTCTCTCAGAATAATAAACCTGAGATTTGTGTATTAATCTATTGCCAAAATATGATAATATTCATTCGCTGCCAGTTAGGAAATGGAAACTATGACAGGTTTATGTTCTCATTGTTCCCGAAATGTTGTAGATGTATTTTTATTATTATTATTATTATTTTAAGACAGAAAGCACATTAAGGCTATTATCGCCTTCCTAAATGTAAATGTGAGAGTAAAGTGTTAAATTCGTAAGTGTAGTGTTGCAAGTGTAAGTGTGTGTTAGACTCGGGTACCTCGAGGGACAGACTCTATATCCTCACAATAGGTGCAACTAGTCTGCATCCTCCTGCGGGTCCGAAGCATCTAGGTGTCTTAGAAATAAATTAATATAGAATTAAGCAAACAATGTTGGAGATATAAGCAGACCAGTATCTTACAAGCAGGATTAGTCAAATCCTAAAGCAGGGTGTCCTCTACCGAGAAAGATAGTTGAACAGAGAATTTGTTACGGGAATATTTGTGACTTTCTACGCTGAATTACGCTGGAAGTTTTAAATTTCTGCGGCACACGTCCCTATCTCTCGTAAACACTAGCTTCCCTCCGATTGGTTGCTTTTTAACATGTATCATGTTTTAGGGCTGGTTGTGATGTTGCATTTTGCGGGACGCGTGATGCGAGGAACATGTTTATCTAATTCATATTATATTTCTGAAAGTTTGTGTGTTTGTTTGTTTGTTATTCAATCACACTTTAACCACTGGACCAATTGAGATGAAACTTGGTACGTATATGGTTTAAGTATCAGAGATACATATAGGCCTATTCCCGTTTTACAAAACGTCATTATACTACTTACCCAGCCCAAAATAATTATCAGTTTTTAGTTTTGTAACATCTGTTAACTATAGTTAGGTTTAATTACTGTTTACTAAACATGAGATTTAGGCACCTGAGATGGACATAGATCTAATCCCATTTTACAAATCTTAATCTATATTTTATTTATTGCAAAATTATTGTTTTTAATGTTACTTTTTCATCCAATAATCACAATCTGGTATTTTTCATTTATGACTATTCAATGTTTTTAAAGCAGAGTGCAGAATATATATATATATATTATATACAATTTTATTAGGATACTTTAATTGTAAGGTAGTATATATATTTGTGTAATTACATTATATGAAAAAATGGTAAATATGCAGTGCAGCATCTATTGGAGTTTTCGATATTTTTCTTAATAAAATGCTTTATTATGTACCCAAAAGCAAAAATCCAAAATATGAAAGCAGGAGAAGTAAGATAAAAATCGAAAATAAAAGTGACCAACATAACCTCAAAATTGCTACCGGCGAAAATCGGTACCGTGTTGTGCTGATCTAAAGATCAGTAAAACAATAAAAATACGTCTAACACGGGTTTGGGTGATAGGAAACCCATTTTTTAAAAGTGACCCGGTTAAAAGAAACCCATAACCTAAGTGACACGGTTATTAGGCCTAACACGGTGATGCGTGAAAAAACCTTTATATTTTTTTAAAGATTATTTGGCTACATATCCTAACTGTCACGGTTTTTAGGCCAAACACGGTGATGCGTAAAAAAACCTTTATATTTTTTTAAAGAATACTGCATATCCTAACTGACACGGTTCTTAGGCCTATCACGGTGATGTGTGAAAAAAACCTTTAAATTTTTTAAAAGAATACTAAATATATTAACTGACACGATTATTAGGCCTAACACGGTGATGTGTAAAAAAACTTATATATTTTTTTAAAGAATACTACATATCCTAACTGATATGATTGTTGGGCCTATCATTGTGATGTGTGAAAAAACCTTTATTTTTTTAAAGAGTATCCAAACCTTAACTGACACGGTTGTTAGGCCTAACATAGTGATGCGTGATAAATCTTTATATTTTTTTAAAGAATACTCCATAAGCTAACTAACATAGTTGTTAGGCCTAACACGGTGATGCATTAAAAGAACCTTTATTTATTTTTTTCAAAAGAGTACTCCATAACCTAACTGACACGGTTGTTGAGCCTAATACGGTTATGCATGGAAAAAACTTTATATTTTTTTTAAAGAGTACTCCATAACTTATCTAACACGGTGATGCGTGAAAAACCTTTATATTTTTTTAAAGAGTACTACATATCCTGACACGGTTGTTGGACCTATCACGGTGATGCGTCAAAAAACTTTTATATTTTTTAAAAAAATACTAGCCTACATATCCTGACACGGTTGTTAGGCCTAACATAGTGATGCGTGAAAAATCTTTATATTTTTTTACAGAATACTCCATTAGCAAACTAATATGCTTGTTAGGCCTAACACGGTGAAGCATTAAAAAAAACCTTTATTTATTTTTTTTAAAAAGAGTACTCCAAACCGAACTGACACGGTAGTTGGGTTAAACGGTGATGCAGGAAAAAAACCTTAATTTTTTTTTAAAGAGTACTCCAAAACTTAACTAACATGGTTGTTGGTCCTAACACGGTAATGCATGATCTTTAATGTATATTACGATTGCGGGCAAAGCCGTGATGGGTAACAGCTAATCATATTATATTTCTGAAAGTTTGTTTTTGTTTATTTGTTTGTTATTCAAATACACTTTAACTACTGGACCAAATGAGATTACATTTGGTGTGAACACGTTTTAGGTATCTGAGATAAACACAATACTATTCCAGTTTAATTGTATAATAATGACTTTTTAATAATACTGTATTTTATTAAAATATGACATGACCCTGTTTTAACGTATCGAGTAGAAAAAATTTATATGTCTTTGCCGAAAACCATAAATCATATAATATTGTATATAGCAATATATTACAATGAACAGACCTATTCTGATTTTGAAAATTGACTATAAATTTTATTGCTTACATTATAATTGCAGGCAAAGCCGCAACGGGTAACAGCTAGTATAGATATATTTTGCGCGTCGCAAGTATCATATTAATTTAATTATAATTAAAAATTACTGTTTCCGTTCGGTGACCTTGCGATATTGAGGCGAGCATGATAACCACTACACTACGGAAACTTCGAAGAAGTTTTACCGATTTAAATATATGAAATGAATCGTTAATTTAATTTTGAAAGTTATATTAAAAAATCAGTTGTTTTAATACATTAATTCGTAAAGATCAGCTGATTTCATTCAACAACAACATGTTAAAAACAACATGCCTATGTTAATTTGTCTTGTTTTCGAACAAATTATCGTAATTAAAATAAAAATGGAAAAAATGATACATGATGTTTATTTTTGGTTCAATAACAGAAATTTTTTCACTAGTTTTTTCGGGGAGCATTATTAAATGCTAAGCTATTAAAAAGTTGGTAGTTCATTGTATCTCTAACTCAGGGTTCTCAACGTGGTCCAAGTGGACACCTTGGGGGTCTATTGAACTTTGAAGGTCAATTGAATTTGGGGAGTCTATTTGGGAGGGGGTCGATGAAATAAATTTCGTTTTTGTTCGCGACGTGCAGGTTTTTAACAAGAACAACTGAAAAATGTCAGTCCGTCAGCAGTATTCACAAGAATATTTATAATTTGGTTTAATTGCGTCTCCAGGGAATGATACCCTCCCAGTATGTTAACCAGCCAGAAAACATTTTCTAACGATTATATAAAACCATCGAAGATGAGAGACTATATGATAAGAATGCATCCTACTAAGTAAAATAATAATTTTGATTATTTCAAAAATTTTAAAGAAAAATTTGAGAATCGTTTCAAAACGAGAATTAAATCATTACTTAAGCTGTCTACGTCTACAAATTGTGCAGGGTGATTAAGCAAGTGGATATGCCGAATTATGGAGTTTCAAAGACATTTTGCACAAAATAAGTCTGAATAACAAGTATCAGCAAACCACTATTGTTAGCATTTCCTATTTAAATGTAAACTTCTATAAACATATCTTTAACGTACATCTAATAATACAAAATACAAATTATTTTTTAAAAATTGTATTACTGAATTGTTCCTAATAAAAGCTTCATTTGCTGTGATATTTGTGCAACACATTGTAAACATATGGGGGATCTATGGAATAAAAAAAATTATTTGGGGGGGTCGGAGCAGAAAAGAGGTTGAGAACCCCTGCTCTGACTTTTCCGCAGAATATTGGAAGCCAGGAGACTTAAGCGTAGATGAGCTTCGAGTTAGCGGAAATGTCCGAGTTTCCATAGTGTTTAGGAAAATACAAGGTAATCGTGATTAGAAAAATTCATGCAACGAAACAAACTGCCTTTTCAGCCGTATTAAAAGCAGCCACTTACAATAAGGAAAAATATAAAAACTTTTGACGTCACTTGAACTAAATATTAAAATTGGCACTAATTGGTACATTGAAGGGTATTTCCGAGAATTATTTTTTTAATTGTGTGTGTCTAATCACAGCATCCTTTGTATTGTCTGGAGGGGGTATTAATATTAAATTTGTTTGTGCGGTATTTGTGTGCTAGAAGCAAGCATGTGGACTTCAGCGGTGTTAGCTCTGGTGATCCTTCAGGTTTCGGCCGAAGAAATCATCAAACCCGAGTCATTGGCAGATGTCAATGAAGGTTAGTTGGATTTATAATAATAAATTATTCAACTAATAAGTTGAATAATATTTATTGGATTTATTTTATAGTAATACTTTATTTTGAAAGTAATAAATTTCAGTAGCAAATTTCAGAAAAAAATACCGTTTTTTTAATTTCTGAAAACACGAAAATAAACCATGATTTCCGTCAAATTTAATTTCTTAATTTCAACAGATTTTAAAAATTCAAAATGCTAATTTGTACAGTCTATAACACAGGTTAGATTTTGGAATCAGATTTTCAAAACAGTTAAGAAAAAGCTACGATTTTTAAAGATTTTAAATGACGCCATTTTGAAACTGAAGATAGAATTTCGCTGGTTAGATAATTTGTCTAAGAATATAACGAAATCGATTTAATGACCTGGTTTCAAGCAAATCGGACCAAAATGTAAAGGTGCTCAAAGCTTAAAAGCACAACTAAAATTTAAACTTGTTATAATCGATTTTTTTTGCCAAATTTCAATCATATGTCTTTAAAACAAAATAAAAATTATAATATTCAAAGTTTGTTTTCGTTGTTTGAAAATTTTAAATACTGACTTACGCAGATATTAACACTTATTAAGACTGTCATAATGGATTTTCGAAAACGTGAAGGAAAAATTATTATTTTATTGAGTACACTCATCTGCTTTTTCCTAGCTTTGTGAATTTTTTATTTATTAAATCGTTTCGGATTACGAGCATTATCAAAACGTATTTCTGTACTTTATGTTTTCATCCATCTAAAAAACGTATTAAAAATGTTAACAGTAATAAGGAAATTACGTAACAATTTGAAATTGTTGGAAAATCACGTGAGCGAGAGAGGTGCGCTTCGAGTTTATTACGTTTTTAACTATTACTACAAGGCAATGGTATAAATGTTGTGTCATAGGCTATGGCCTTAAATCAATAAACTTCAAACTTTACTTTCAAAACATTATCGATAGATTTGCAAAACAATTCTGTAGCAGTTCTGCGTAACTATTTTGAAATAACTGGTAGAAATTCGAAAATCGCTGCACGAAGTTGTCTCGCTGGAAGCGAATTTCCAAAATTAATTGCTTAATTTATTCTACAAACTTTAATTTGATCATCGTAAACAGCTTCAAAATCTGCAAACATCAGAATTTTAAACTTTCAAATCGTATTTGAAATAAAAAATGAACCCTGACCGCCATCAAATTTAATTTCGTGATTTTAAAAAAATTCAAAATTCAAAATTGTAATCAATGTAGCTTTTAACGTTCGTTGCGGCGGTGCAAACATATTTTCAAAAATATTTAAGACAAATATTATGAATATAGCCTATAAAAGTTTGAAATTGCTGCCATTTTGAACCGGTTGAACGAATTTTGCTGGTTAACGAACTTGTTTAGGCTATTACTAAAATCAATTATCTTACAAAGTTTGATTAAAATCGGTTAAAAATTACGAACGTGAGCGTGTTAAAACTTACATACGTGTGTGTGTGTGTGTGTGTGTGTGGTATATATATATATATATATATATATATATATATATATATATATATATATATATACTTTTGTATATTATATTATACGACCCATCAAAAAGTGATTTATAAGTCAGGATTTACGCTTATTTCAAGGTCTCGGTTCTCGCTTTTACAATGATGGCCACTCCAATACTCATTATTAAATATGATTTCTGATAATATAATTTCGATCAAAATATTTCATTATACTATTTTTAAAAGTGTTTCTAGTGTTTCCTAAAAGGTTTCTTTTTGCATTTGTTTTTAGGAGTTCGCCGTATCCCACTTACTGGCCTCTTGGGAGATTTAGTTGTTGTGAACCCCGACATCCAGGACCACGAACCTCCATTCGACAATGATATGGTTACTCTGCCATTATCACCTCCTGAAGGAGTAAGTGAAACTGATATTTAATCACGACACGCAACTGGTTTGCTGACGTGATAGAAGCGAATTTCCAAAAATATTTTCCATATTTCCATATTTTTGCATATACTAGCCGTTTAACCTTTAAAATTACATTTAAAATTCGAAAATGAATAGCTGTCGAATTAAATTTCTTAATTTCAACGAATTTTGAAAATTCATAAAGCTGATATGAAGTTTCTAACGTTGATTACGACAGCGAAATCGAATTTTCAATAGTATTTATGACAAAAAAATTGTTTTTTTTTAAGATTTGAAGTGGCCGTTAATTTTTTCAATTAAAGGGCTAATTCTTCTGATGAGTCCAAGCTAGTGCTATAATCGGTTTTTGTGTCAAACTTGAATCGGATTGCGAACTTGAACGTGTAACACTCTCTCTCTCTCTCTCTCTCACACACACACACACACACACACACACACACACACACACACACACACACACACACACACACACACACACACACACACACACACACACACACACACACACACACACACACACACACACACACACACACACACACACACACACACACACACACACACACACACACACACAAACACACACACTCACATACACACATACATACACATATATATACACATACATACATATGTTTACTTTTTAGTTGAAGTTTTTTAATGAACTTATGTATCAGTTCGTCATACGTGTTAAATGTAATGCTAGAGTGACTTTAAGTTGAAGTTAAACATTTTGATAAGTCATTGAGTGAGTGAGTGAATTTATTTTGCGTGTAAATTAAAAATACAATTAATAGTTTATTGAACGAAAACGGAAATAATCTTACTTAATTTTTTTATACAGCATGTTTTGAAACCAACACTGTCAAGGAAAAAGAGAACGTTCTGTAAAAAGTGTGGTGGCGGAGGTGGAGGTTACGGTGGCGGAGGCCACGGAGGCGGAGGTTACGGAGGCGGAGGTTACGGAGGCGGAGGTTACGGTGGTGGATGTCCAACTTGCGGAGGTGGTTGTCCCGGAGGAGGCTGTGCAGGCGGAGGCGGAGGTTCCTATTCGCATTCTTCATCAAAGTCAGAATCATCATCGGGATCATGGTAAATAAACTCGTTAAATGAAAGTTTCATTAAAAAAAAGTCAGCGAAAGTTGCTTTCTTTTGACGGGGGGGGGAGTGCTCAAAAATTAAAAAGTTAAGATATTTTACAAAGTTGCAATAAGTTCATAACAAATAACTGAACAACACTATTTCAATTATTTTATTATTCATTTCTTACACGTATTACTAACAACATTAGGAGCTCGGTGGTTGAAGTGGGTAAAGCACCGGTCAGTCAAATGCGTCACTCAACTGGGCATCTAAAGATTCTCAGTTCGAGCCGCAGTTGCTCCCGTTGCGTTTACACTGCTCCTGTGCTCCCGTACCGTTAAAACTGTTCTCTCGTATTTATATATACCATGAAAATGTGAACTAATTTTATACTAGTATTAACGATAAAACTAAAATATTTAAATCCTTTTTTATATTTTATGTGGTCAGGGCTCATTTTCAAAGTAATTTGAAGGTTTAAATTGCTCATTCTAATGCTCTGGTAAAATCAGAACTTCACAAAGTAATCGTGGTACGCACCCTCTTTCTCTCTCTCTCTCTCTCTCTCTCTCTCTCTCTCTCTCTCTCTCTCTCTCTCTCTCTCTCTATCTATCTATCTATCTATCTATCTATCTATCTATCTATCTATCTATCTATCTATCTATCTATCTATCTATCTATCTATCTATCTATCTATCTATCTATCTATCTATCTATCTATCTATCTATCTATCTATCTATCTATCTATCTATCTATCTATCTATCTATCTATCTATCTCTCTCATTCTGCTCATATTAAGAATTTAAACTCACAAATTACATTGAAAATACCAAAACGCAACCGTCCGCCGCACAAAACATTCTTAAAATCGACGGTTTTCGAAAATTCAAAACGCTAACTTATGGAGTTTTTAACGCTGATCACGTTGGTGAAATCATATTGTCAAAAACAATTTAAAATAAAAAATTCAAGATTTTTTTAATTTGAAATTACAGCATTTTTTAAACTATTGAACGAATTTTACTGTTCAATGCGTTTTCCAAACTATTGCCATAATCGATTTTTGTGTCAAGTTTGAATCAAATCGGACAAAAATTGCACACGTGAGCATATATGTCTATGAATTTTAACTACCGCTCAGAAAGTTATCTAGAAGTCACCATCGGTGTTCATTTCAAAGACCCCGGATCTTACCATTATGGCTGCTCCAATAGCTCGTTTTCCTATGGAAATTCGCTAAAACGTGAAGGATAAAATCTACTTTAGGAAATTCGCCTCCATCAAGTCGGCGTGACAGATGAGTGACGTATTTATTCTCTACTATAAACAGTAAAAAGAAGAATAAAGCGACTGTATTATTTGTCTAATATATTATTTTATGTTTCCAGGGGTAAACGCTAAGAGTTCAGAGTATTAACATCTTCCAAAGAACTGTACCATGGGAACCGCTGGAACTAATTTTAGGGCTTGTACTGTGTTGAATTATATTAATAAATTAAAGAAGTGAATGCATGGTTTTATACGTATTTTTTTGTTTTATTAAAAGTTGATGTCTCAACAGTGTGTGATTGAAGATAAAGTAGTACTTGTGACCCTAAAATAACAAGATCACTAAAATATTTTTGTAACATTTTAACTGTTACTTCCGGAGTTTGGGGAACAAGCTATTTCGTAAAGTTACTCCAATTTTCCTACTAAAATCATTTAAAATTAAAGGCTTTATACCGGTAATAAGTTCCAGCCAATAGCAACCTTGTGAAAGCAGCCAGATCCGTTCTAAAGGCTAATTCGGTTCTGTTTTAGCATGAAAAACATCGATTCCCACAAACCTGACCGGACAGTCAGACCTCACTCAAACTAAGTGACCACAACTGTCCGCATTTTCGCCGCGTTATTGCTTTTATCATGTATCATGTTTTGGGTCTGGTTGTGATGTTGGATCTTGCGTGATACGAGTGCACAAATTTGTGTTGGTAGTTATAGTATATTTGACGCGTCACAAGTCTCATATTAAATTAATTATAATTAAAATTTCCTGTGTTTTCGCCCGGTATCGAACCGGGGTGTGCGTGTAAGGCGCACGTGATAACCACTATATTACGGAAACTACGAAAACGTTTACATGGGTAGTTATAGTAAAAGATCAGTTGTTTTATATTAATACGTAACTGTCAGCTAATTCCGTTGAACAGCGATAGGCTGTAGTAAGTTATAGGCTGATTTGTCGTGTTTTCGAACAAATTATCGTAATTAAAATAAAAGGAAAGAGAAAATATGATACATGATTTTTACTTTTGGTTAAAGAACAGAATTTTTTCTGATACATTCGGAACCAGCAACTCCACTCTCCACTGCAGAGCCTAAAGTAACAATTTAAAAACCCGACATCTTGCGGTAAATATTTACATCGACGATTCAGTTCGGTACAGTCTTCAGCAAAAACACTTTTATTTTCCAGTTTATAGCACTAACAATACCGGAGTGATACAATCAAATTTCTAGTTTTAGTGATCCTTCCACTTCCTTCAGTGATCCTGACTGTGTGTCTATTTGTACAGCCTGGACTTAAGCAAGGTATGCCTACTAAACTATAGATATTTGATTCAGAAATAAATCTTATCTATACATTACAGATTGGTCCTCCGTAATAGTGTTTAACTGAAGTGGTAAAATTTTCTGTTTGTTTTAAGACAATAATTGCAGGACAGTTTTATTACTGCAATTGTTAACTTATTATTAAAATACACAACAAGCTTTCTGCTTTGGCTAACAGCGATCGATAATAGCTCCAATCAGCTCATGAAGATTGAAAAAATGACAGTTTTTCTTTCATAAATATTGCTGGTCACAGCCAGAAATACAGATAATATTAAAAAGTAATCGTTGCACGCATCTGTCTCGCTAACGTGATGGAAGCGACTTCATTTAAAAATCTGAACTCACCTTTATAATACGAATAGGAATCTGTATAAATTGGCATTTTTACTTCAAGTTAGCAAAGAAAATATGTAAATGAACACTTACCGTGTTCATTTCAATGGATTTTTAAATTTAATTAAAAGTGGAAATATATGAAGATTTTAACGCTGATTAAGATTTTGAAAAATTTCAATAAATGTAAGATAAAAAAGTTGTGAATTTTTTAAAGGATTGTAATGCCATTTTGAAACAATTTTGCTGTTTAAAGAGCTTGTCATCGAAGCTATTACCAAAATCACACTTGCGCGCGCGCACGCACACACGCAATACACACACACACACACACATACACACACACACACACACACACATTATACACACACATAATATAATACACAAATATACACACATATATATATATATATATATATATATATATATACACATACATATATATATATATATATATATATATATATATATATATATATATATACATACACAGAGAGAGAGAGAGAGAAAAGAGAATCGACGCTTATTTCAAGGTCCCAGTTCTGGGTCTCACCATGATGGCCGCTAAGATAGCTCATTTTCCATAGGAAGTCGCTAACAACTGAAAGGCTGCACAACAACTGAAAGGCTGAAATGATGTAACAACAGCTGCACAGCACGACCTTGCATGTATGAATCAGTCTTTTATCGGTACATCAAGAACTAACCAACAAGACCTTAACACTTTACACTCACACTTACACTTAGAGAGGCGATAATAACCTCACTCTGCTTATCGTCATAAAATAACAACAACAAAATGATTGAATGAATGAATTGCTAGAGTTACTATTGCACTGCGACGTTTGTAGATCTATTGTGCCCTCTTTCAGTATTCCTGAGTTGCTCAATTTCAGTGCCTTCTACAGCCTTTGCCGCCTCGGTGGCCTAGTTGATAGCGTACTGGGCTTTCACCCCGAGGACCCGGGTTCGATTCCCGGCCAGGCTTGGCATTTCATACGTTATAAATCATCCCATCGTCCGCATTAGCCCAAGTGTGCACAATAGTCGGACGTTAAAAACCTCCTGATAAAGCCTAGGATTTGGAGAGGATTCTAAGGTGCTACCACTTCTGATTGGTGATTTTCTAGTTGGTTAATGTAGTGCTGCATATGATCTGCTAATTCCCTTTCAGTAGCTATCTCTCTTGACTCTTATCACGGACGTTGTTCCCCGTTTGGCCAGCTTCTTGTTGTACTGTGAGATCCCGCTCATTCTATGTTACATTCTTACTCCTACGATTAGTTAGGGAATAAGGTCTGCCCATAAAGAGTCCCGCAAGTATGGGTAAGGCTGAGATACATTGTGATTTCGCTAGGTCTCCCACGGTTCCGTTTGATACACCACTGGGACTATACCATTCACTCCATCACCATTAGTTAATTTACACGTTAGATTTAACCAAGTTATGTAGAGTAGCGTGTGTGTGTGTGTGTGTGTGTGTGCTCTGTAGCTTTAGCTGGATCGTTAAGCCAATTTGCTGTCTCCATCGCAAGTTTTTTATTAGAAGAACGTACATTTATCTACGAAGGAAACATGACTTGTAATGCTAATGTAAGCAAGCATTACTCATGTTTACTAATACTTGCAAACATGATCAAGCACTGTTTATTATAAGAAAACATTATTTACGTACAACGCTACGGTAATGTTAATTATTTTGTTATTATCGCAATGAAAAATATGAACATTGTTCTTTAAATGACATTGTATTTTGCATTGTTAAAAATAAATTAATGAAGAATGTAAGGAAATAAATGGTGTAAAAGCATTACACAAACTTTCTCATATGTAATTATTTCCTGAAAAAAACCAATTGCTGACCAAAAAACCAGGGAATTTGAGCTGATTTCTCAAAACTTCAGTTTCGTTCAGTTTTGATCGTGTATAAAGGATCATAACATAAGTCAGTGTTACCACATTTGGAATAGAAAAAATACGGCAGTTAGCACCTAACGTTAACAGTTTCAATCTAATTGTTTTCAAATTACTGTTATAAATTTTAATAATCGCGGCACGCAGCTGTCTTGCTGGCATGATGGAAGTCAATTTTAAAAGCATTTTTTCATCTTACTCTTTTAATAACCTAATTTCACCATCACTGTCATCGTTAAAATCTACATATATCAGCATTTTTAACTTTAAAATTACATTGAACATACAAAAATGAACCGTGACTTCCGTCAAATGAAATTTCTTAACTTCAACGTATTTCAAAAATTTTAAATGCTAACTTTGTGCTGTTTCAGAAATATTTAAGATAAAAACCTTTGAAGTTTTAAAGAAATGGCAGCCATCTTGAAACTGTTAAACACATTTTAATGGTTGACGAACTTATCCAAAGTAATAACAGGTTAAAATCGGACACACACACACACACACACACACACACACACACACACACACAACATATATATATATATATATATATATATATATATATATATATTACCCTTCAAAAAGTAATTTAGAGGTCAGTATCAGAGTTCATTTTAAGTTTTAAAGTCCCGGGTATTACCATGACGGCCTCTCTAATATGTCAGTTCTCCAATAGAAATTTGCTAAAGGCCATTGAATCGAGAACCGTTTAACAATACCGGATTTGATCTTATACTGCTATTGCTCCTTCAACTTGCATTGTTGCTAGTTACTCCTTCCCACTTGCAATTCCTTTCCGAAGAAGACCAACAAAGGTAATTGTTATGTCATGTCTTGGAAGAGACTCAAGTTTTGCCGAGTAATTCTGTATAAATATTTATAAGTTATGCTTTCCAATTAATTGATTTAATGACGTCATCCGGCCTTGAACACTGTAATGAGTTATAGTTTTAAGGATTTTCCGAGTAACTTAACTTCTCTTTAATTGTTTTGTGTCGCGGATTTCGTGCCAATCACAGCTCCTGGTACCCTGTGTAGGTACCGGAATACTGGAGGGGATAAATACTAAAGAGGAGCTGTTCGTGTACTCAGTACAGAAATGTGGGGTGTAGTGTTGTTAGCCACATGTGTGGTGGTGCTGCAGACCGCTGCCCAGGATGTCTCTGGTAAGAGTTACGCGCTGATACCTGATACTTCAAGGCAAGGTAAGTGACTTTGTATTCACAACTAAACTGATAATCTGTGAATGTTTATAGTGAAAAGTATTCAGATAGAAAATCCGATATATTGACTTTATGAACAAAAAAGAAGGAAAAGGTTTTGTTTTAAGTAAAATGTAAAAGCAAAAGCATTTCCTTAATTCCATATGAATAACAATTATCTTTTGCTCACGAGTAAATCCTTCAGTCTAGAAGTAAAAGGATCAACTGAAAAATACTTCATGTAGTCACTTGTGATTAAATAATATATTATTAATTTTTGTAGTGTGTACGTTTGTTGTGTGGGGTTATTTTTTTCTAAACGGTTGTCTGTTGGTTTCGTGTTAAGTGTACTTACTGCAGGAAGGTTATGTCTTATTGAACAGAATAAAATCGCTAAGGCCTCTAACACCGCGCTTAGTGTAGCAGGAAGTGCAAACCAATCGGTTGCTTGTTCGTTAATTAACACGAACAATGTTTCTGACACTTGGACTGAGTGACACCAAGATCACAACCGATAAGTTTTTGATATCCAGGACCAGCTGAATAACGCAAACATATTTTCATTCCTGGTTATGAAGAGAAATCCCCACTACGAGTCTCTCCATCAGTGCCTAGGTTAACCACGTGTGCGTTAACCACTGTTATTTGAGTCTATATAAGCTCTTAAAATCTCTAGTAAGTGGACAAGAAGGTGATTTACAATGACACTTTGCACACAAACTACTGTGCCATGGCAACAAGGAATATAACAAACAACATTAGCATTTACTTTACAGGTTAATCTCCTACTGATTGGATTCATCATTGTTAAAGGGTATTATACTTATTTAGAGTAAATGGTCGGTTTTATTCATAACCTTTTACTACTAACAAAACAAATGGATCAAAAAATGATGATTTGCTTCTACTATGAAGCAAAAGGTTTTGATTGATATTTTTATTCATACAATTGAAGGATATGCTTTAGATTTTCAAATTAAAGCTTTTTCTTTTTTTTATTCATAAGGCTCCTTTAACGGTTCCTCATGATGCACGCACATTTTAAGAGAGCAAAAACTGGGATCCGTTCTTTCTCGCGGGAGTTATTTAGTTTACAAAATTTAGAGTAAACGAATATGTCCCAAACTATATTTTAGTATTTGGAAAATGCTATTGTTTAGCGAATTTCATTGAAAAATGAGCCATTGGAGCGGCCATCATGGTAACGCCCCAGGCTCGTGACCTTTAAATGAGCAACGATCCTGACTTCCAGATCACTTTGTTAAGGGATTATTGAAATTGTGCGTATATATATTAACGCCCCTCAAAACGTGATCTCGAGATCTGGATCGGTGCTCATCTCACTCTCCCGGGTCTGGGTCTTACCATGATGACCGCTCCAATAACTCATTTTTCCAATTAAATTCACTAAAATTTGTTTTAATTTATTTGAATTTGTATAGTGTAAAAATTGCTTTTTTTGCTTTATTACCTCTATGTTGATTTCTTTTTCTTAATCACAGAAATACTTAACGTAATTGTGCCTGTTAGTGCCATATTGGTTATCAAATTGTTTTTTTTTTCAGTTGAAGTCAAAGGCGGACCTTCGCAAAACTTGCAGCCTCCACCACAGGTCAATGGCTTTCATTCTGTGCAGGTAAGATACTTTGTAGTGTAACAGTTAATAACTGGAAGTCAAAGAAATACGTGAATTTTACACAGAAATTCAAAGGCCACTTGAATTTAATGTTCATTGTTAAATAAATGAATTATTAATAGTTAAATTAATTTTATTATTGCAATAACATATTTTCAGTTATTGTCTTGTTGTACAAATTTGAGGATTGTAAAGACGTGATCTCTAGTTAAAACTGTTTGATACATTGTATTTTTGTGAACAATAAGTTTTATTAAAGTTAATCAATTATGTTGGAAACAAAATGTTTTAAAAAGGAAATAGCAGCAATGATTTTAAAGTTTTATGACACTATATTGCACTTTTTGAGGCATCGTTAGAATGTTTATATATGTATGTATGTGTGGGTGTGTGTGTGTGTGTGTGTGTGTGTGTGTGTGTGTGTGTGTGTGTGTGTGTGTGTGTGTGTGTGTGTGTGTGTGTGTGTGTGTGTGTGTGTTTTGTTTGTGTGTTGTGTATGTGTGTGTGTGTGTGTGTGTGTGTGTGTGTGCGTGTGTTTGTTTGTTTGTTTGTTGTGTTGTGTGTTCAAAAGCTTCAAAAAATACCTAAAATTAATCCACACGATATTTCGCAGCTTAACGTCCTGTAAACTTTGTGAATAGTGAAGTAAATTTTGCCCAAGTGGCAGTAGTTTGCCCCGGTCTACTGTAATCGATTTTTTAAAAATTTAATTCTTTTTTTCTCTCAGAAAAGGGAGGAACCACATGTCTTATCTCGTTTGAAACGAACCTTTTGCCAAAAGTGCAGTTCCGGAGGAGGAGGCTATGGAGGAGGTGGTTACGGAGGAGGTGGAGGCTATGGAGGAGGTGGAGGTAGTCCACCGAAAGTGATTGTTGTACCCGTGCAGTGAGTGATTTTATTAACTTTATTTTACACCTACAATGTAAAACGTTTTATATTTTTTGAATCAAAGCTTTTAATGTTAACTTTGGCAAGAGGAGTGAATAGACATAAGTGTCCTAGACCTTTTTAATGTAACGGAAATATGGAACGGAAACGAACAAGCGGAATTCGTCTCTCTATTTCTGCATATTTTTTTCTTCCTTTTCGATAACGGTACAAGCGTATGATATGAAAACGTCGTGTTGCTTTGGTTTCGGTATTTTTCCTTAGTTGAAGAACACGTAACCGTTTATAATACATTCAAAATTAATATAAACGTTTATAACAATTGTTGTTAATATTGCTAGCTTTTAACAACAAATGAAACATATTATAGCCTATCAGCTGTTCAATGAAATCAGCTAATCGTTAAGAATTAATATAAAACAGCTGATCTTTTACTATAACTACAGTAAATAATGTCTAAGCTAGACTCACATATTGTTGTGTTTAAACTAAACAATAAATTTAAAAACATATCTTTAAAACTTCAACAAATATATTCAACATATATATATTTATTCAACGATATATATTCAACAAATATATCGTTAGCAAAAGCTTCGCTTCTGTCGCTAACTCCTTTTTTTAAGTGTTCCACGCTTGCGTCACTGAAGACGATCGGACATTCGCACGATAACGTCCCGCCGCGCAGTAAAATGAAGACTTTCCGAAAGTGTTCCGCTGGTTTTTCAAAGTAGCCGTGTTCAGACGTGTACACCTATTTATTTGTGCGTGCCTTACCTGAGCTAGTAGTATATCATTATTTACTGCCTGTCATCGTCACTTCTAACAAACATAGAGACTTTAACCCCGAGGTAGGACTGAAAGTCTATTCATTTCCTCACTTCTCCTTTCAAATCGGCGACATGAAAGATATATTTGACTTTATTTTGGTACGGAATAATTTTACTGTTCATTAGTACTTTTTCTTTCTTTGTAAGTAAAATTAATTAGGTTGACTTAGACTTCTTAAGTTTTATACGCCACCTTTTGGTCCAAACATTAAGTTTCAGGATGGTTTTCTGCAGTTTTTCTGTTGCTTCTTTTAACATTGTCGTTAACAGTTAGTACAGAAGTATCGTTTGAAAATGTGGCAGATCATCGTTTCTTCATCCAGTGGCAGATCACTTGTGTATAGCAAGTACAGCTGTGACCCCAGCACGCTCCCTTGTGGCACACCAGCACTGTTTTCTTTAAATTCCGAATATTCACATCCATTCTTCACACGGACCATTCTTTCTTTGTGAATGAATGAATGAATTTAGGATCTATAATGTCAAGTATTGTTTAGGAAGTCTCTTTCCTATTTTTACATCAAGTCCTTATGCCATACCTTGTCAAATGCTTGGGAGACATCAAGAAAGGTGCTCGAAGAAACTTTCCTAAACATACAACTAGAATATAAGCCTAATCGCCTAGAACTGTGTTAATATAAATAAAAACTAGGAACACTTAAACATTGATTAAGCTTTTAATGGTTAATCTTAACTGTTTTTTAATTCTCTATACAAAGATTCCCTTGTTACGCAGATTTTAACGCAAATTATGATAGTGAAATGAGATGATTTTCAAAAGTGATCAAGATAAAAAAAATATTGTAAAGTTTTTTTTTTGGAAATTCGCTTTTATCAAGTCAGCGAGACAGCTGCGTGCCGCGATTATTTTGTGACCAATAATCGTAACAGAAACACGTAACCTTTAAGAAAGATTGTTTTAAATGACTCAATAGTGCAGCCACTTAGTAAACGGCCTGTGCGAAAATTTCTCGCGCATGTACAGCTCCCCTCCAACAGTCCATCGACACAGAGTCTGCAAATCTGGTCTACTAACTGTTACTACTCAGCGAAATTGAAGGAAAAGGAGGGAGATGTGGTCACGGAGTGGAGATTCGACCTCTCTCTCGCACACTTTTTCCCTCTGTCCCACTGGTGCTCTTAGGAGGCTGCTAAAGGAAGCACATTATTTTCCTTAGGTCCCTTAAGAAGCCTTTGTGTTTCTTTCTAGAAAGAAATCATTTTAAAATAATAAATGTATAGTAACTTCAGCTCAAATAATTGTAGGGTAAATGCATACTTGTTTTATCAAAATATCTCAACAAAGAAAACATGTTTTTACAAATATTGTTTCTTTATTCAACTAAATTTGAAGATGTTTATTTTTATTTTCGATGAACGTAGTACTGGGTAGATTTCTCGGTGTATAATACGTTCCCTATTATTAAAATAAATGTTGGTCAAAAACTTCTTTTTAACAAACACAATAATTTAATTAATTATTCTAGGGGTGGAGGCTGTTCAAGTGGTAACTGCGGCGGAGGAGGAGGAGGCGGTGGTGGATACAACCCCCCAGGAAGCGGCGGTTGTGCAGGAGGAAACTGTGGCGGAGGCGGAGGCGGAGGCTACCCTATAGGTGGAGGTGGATATACAGGTGGAGGAGGTTATCCAGGAGGAGGAGGTTATCCAGGTGGAGGAGGTTGTCTTGGTGGAAACTGTGGCGGCGGTGGCTATTCAGGTGGTGGCGGAAAATACCCTTCATACGGAGGCGGTGGCGGAGGTAGCTGTCCTGGAGGATGCGGGGGAGGTGGAGGTGGTTCGTACTCATCTAGTCACTCTTCCAGTTCCAGTTCCAGCTCTGCAGGCTCATGGTAGGTGTTGGCTGGTAGGTAACAAAAGATTATATCCATCTATTAAATTAGGAGCCACTTTAGACCTTCTTTAGTAATTATAGCATTTAATCCATTTCAATTCGCCCACTTTTTTCGTTTTAAATCTTACAAGTATTTTCACACCTATTAAGAATTCAGTCACAAATTTTCAGCACAATACAGCAATATCTGTACGTGGCTAAGGGAAATTATTTCATAATTTTTAGTAAGTTTTAAAAACGTGGGATATTAAAATTTTATTTAATTTTTATAATTATTTTCTGCTTTTTAGTCATAATATATTAATTTATATAATTGTTACTTTCCTGAAAAATAAAAAAAGAAGCAAACAAAATTAATATTATAAGGTTTTACAAGTTAAACAGACAGATCTACAAGTTACATTAAGTCGAGAGGAATGTGCGTCCACCGCCTCGATCGCTCTTGCTTGAGCCATTCGTTCCTTGGTACTTGCGCGTTCGACATTGCGCTGCACTTCGGGAACTTCTTCACAAATGAATTTGTAAAAATTGTAGGGAATTAAATTTCTACAATAATTGTAGAACTCTTCACTAATTCAGTATTCAATATTAAAATTATTTTATTATTTTTCATTGAAGTGATTGAAATTTCAACGTTTTGCTCATTTTGTGTACTTGATCGGGCAAGTTTTTTGTCGCTGTTTCACTGCTCTCAATGCGGGTATATAGATGTACTTGGCATTCACCGATAAACAGACAAACATACAGACAAGAAAATATTGCATTGTCATCCAGTTCAGTGCTATATTTAAAATTTCAAATATAGCTCAACGGGAAGGTAGTTTAAAATCGATTGCAAAATTTTTACCGAACAGACAAAGAGACAAGTGTTAAATAAAAACGTGGTAAAAAAGGTTTCCTGTTAATGTTTAAACACAAAATTGTGTCGAAAAAAACAATGGTAAAAGTGTGTTTAAAAATTAGACAATGTGAAATACCGTATTCAAGCATAGATGTACCTTCCCCTTAGATTTTATAATTTCTTTGTACCTCCAAATTTTGTTCTATTAAGAAAATTTATACGTTTTTTAAAACTTTACAGGAATTCTGGCAAGAAGTAAACATCTATTTAAAATTAATAAAACGAAAGAGTATTTTCAAGAATCCGCCAACATAAGTACGTTAGAGAGATTAACCTTCTTTGCGTTTAGATGTTTGGAATGTGTTACATTTTTTAACATAATTCATTGATTTTATATTGTTTTATAAAATAAAAAGTAATATTCTTTGACAATTGTTTTTATTTATTTCAAAAACCTTCAACACACTTTGTAATGGTGTTTCGTACATACGATGTTTAATATATAGCCTATAGGCAATGATTAACACAATTGTATGCTCGAAATAATTGAATTTATTAGTTTCTTATCGATGAATTTCCATTGGAAATATTAGCTATTAAAGCCGCCATCATGGTAACAACCACGTCCAGAACATTGAAAAGAGCGCCACGTAACATTACAACACTTTTCGAGTGGACGTTGTAAATTTTATCGATACAAGCACAAAAATCAAATTCGAAAAAATGTTGTTATCCAGCGAATCCGATCTACAGTTTAAAAATTCGGCCATTTAAAAAAACTGCCACAAGTACACATCCTCCTACTTGAGCCCTTCCTTAGCGTGTTTTCATTGGAAAAATGGAGCGGCCATCATTTTAGACCTTACCCAGAATCTTGAAAGAGCGCCGTTCCTGACCTTCTGGATCATTTCTTAAGGTCGTTTGTGTGTTTGTGTGTGTGTGTGTGTGTGTGTGTGTGTGTGTTTAAATCACATTGAAAACCTGTGTATATTCGTTCGACACAATCATTTCTAGAAGAAACATTTTTTGTCGATGTTTTGCCAAAATCGTATCTTTGAGGTTGAAGCTCCGAGTCTGAAGTCAAGCTTCTGCATCCCATGAAGCAATATATATATATATATATATATATATATATATATATATATATATATATATATATATATATATATATATATATATATATATATATATATATATATATATATATATATATATATATATATATATATATATATATATATATATATATATATATATATGTGTGTGTGTGTGTGTGTGTGTGTGTGTGTTCGTGTTTTGGTTCAATTTAATTAAAATTTGGCACAAAAATATATTTGATAATAGTACATAATTCAGGAAAACCCGTTCAACAGTTTAAAAATGGCGACCATTACAAATAGTAATCTCTACTAATGTGTAAATATATAAATTCTCACATTTTCCTTAATTTAAATTGACAATGTAATTAGCTTTATATTCTAAATAAATTATCGATTTTATATTTTTCATATCGATTGAATTTTTTAATGTATTTGACAGTGGTCATAGTTGATTTTCTTATTTTCAGTGTAATCTTGTTATGTGAAAATGTGAAAAATGTGTGTAATGTTTCCACCTCCAAAAACCGTATATCGCTTTATCTCCGAGAGTTATTTTTAACATATTAATCTACCTATAAACTGCTATTATCACGAAGCCCTCCCCCTCCCCAGTCACTTGAAGATATGAAACTCATTACACAAATGTAAACGTTGTCACCTCAAACAGAGGAAGCATTTACAAATTGGTTATTAATGTACAATGGCGCAATACACGATTATTAATATAATATACAAGACACAGTGGTATATAAAGTCTTGCAGTTACTCAATACAGAAAGTTAATACAATGTGGTATCACTTGCTGGTAACTTTGGTGGTCCTGCAGGTTACCATTGCTGAGGAGGTCCCAGTTATCCTGGATAACGACTTGTCATCAGAATCCAAAAATCAAGGTTAGTGTATTTTTTTAATCTTCAAATGGGAGGGAAACTTAAAACTATTACGACTGATTCACGATTTAATCTAATTTTAATATAAGTTTTATTTTAAGCAATCTCAAACGATTAGGCTTACTGAGTTTTCTTCATTGATTGATATTATTTTTAAGGTTTAATTAAATTTTAAAATTATACGAAAGAAACAGTCTCGCAAACGTACTAGAATCAAATTTTCAAAAAACGTATATCGCCTAAAATTTATTTTCAACAGTTTTGTCAGTAAAACATTTTGAGGTTATGTTAAATCCAGCTACCAATACGTAATCTTATACCATAGACTGATCGATAACACAGTACTTCAGGAATATATAAAAGGCAGTGAAAGCTTCTGCCAGTCTGCCCCATAAACAGCTGCACTGCAATAATTACAGTGATTTCACTTCCAAACTTGCAAAAAATACCTAACCTATTATGTAAAGTGTATATGTGAAAAAATTCAAGACTGTCCACTTTTAGGGCTGGTTGTGTTGAATTTTGCGGGACGTGTGATGAGAGGAACATGTTTATATTGATATAACAGTATATTTTTCGCGTCTCATATTAAATTAATTATGATTAAAAAAGACACACACACACACACACACACACACACACACACACACACACACACACACACACACACACACACACACACACACACACACACACACACACACACACACACATTACAGTCCGGAAATTAGCAGTTGTCTCTATTATTTTTAACTGCTAATTGTAATTAGCAGTAACAGATAACATCTGCTAAATAAAATTAACTATTTTGCCCGTTACTAGTTTTGTTCCATTACATGATATGGGATGTTGTCGTTTGTTGTTCAGGCGATGTGAACACCACCTGTTGTAGTGCGATTTCACCTATTACAGTCCAGAAATTAGCAGTTAGCATTTTTTTTTAAGTCGAAAAGTACATTGAGGCTATTATCGCCTCCCTAAATGTAAGTGTTAGTGTAAAGTGTTAAAGTTGTAAGTGTAGTATTGTTAGTGTAAGTGTGTGTTAAACTTGGGTACCGCGAGGTACGTCTAAATCCTCTTAATAGGTGTATCTAGTATATACCCCTGAGGAGTAGCAATTTGATCTGTTATTTTTAACTGCTAATTGTAATTACCATTAATAGATATCAGCTGCTAAATAAAATTAACGCTTTTGTACATCACTAGTTTTGTCCCATGATATAGGATGTTGTCAAGTTAAACAGGCGGCGTGGACACCACCTTTGTCGTGTATTTTAACCCTTTACGTGATACTAGAGTATTGTGTACAGTCGGAGACTCGACCAAAAACCCCTTCGTGTTTTTTTTTACCTTACCTACGTATAACATTTTCTAACAAGCCATAAAGACTAAAATAGTTTCAAATAATGACGGACGTTCATTTCCTCTTTGTTCACAACTTATTTGGATTTACTTCATAAAACTTTTTCAACAGACATTGCTGATGGCGAGAACAAGACATCTGCCATTTTGTCAGTGGAAGTGTTGAGTATGTCACAGTCCGGAGACAATAAGACAGAGCCTCTGACAGCAGTACTGTTGGTAAGGTCTTCGGTTCCTTTCAATGAGATCAACGTAACAACATTTACGATAGAACCCCCGCTACAGCCACTGGTATCTTATCCTCTTCCGAAGGTAAAGGTATTTTAGAATAAGGTCCTATTTAGTGTAAGCAAACCTTGAAACTATTATTAACTTAATCTGATGGTTCCAAACTTCTTATATTTTTCTTCTTTTTTGCTTAAAACGTATTCCGTCGTCTTCCGATTCCTAGCTTCCATTTTCCATCCCCTCTCTCTCACTTCCTTATCAATCCCTTCCTTCCAACTAAAACTCAGTCTTTCTTTTTTTTGCCTCCATGTGTTTTCCATTTTAGAATCTGTTTAGGAAGTCGATTTTCGTCCATGCTTTGGACATGACCAAACATTGAAGTAGTTTTGTCTTGATGCTATGTTTCGCATCCAAGATTTACTTATTCTTAAATTTGTCATATTTTACATCTATATTTTACATAAGTTTAATTGAAACTTTTTTCCAAATTTCTTAATTTCGTTAATTGAATCACTAATGTAAAATAATACACATTTTGAAAAAATTAAATAGCCATGTTTTATTTTAACTGTAGATCAATTCAATGAGTGAATAAAGGGCGTTAATTCGATTCATTTAAAGCTCGTTTATGACGAGATATGAAAGAGAAACTTGCGCCTTTCTCCATGTAACTGTTTACTGTCATTATGTGTCAAAATAAGCACAAACTCAACTGGATTGCGTTGTTAAATATTTCATCTCCTCGTAAAACATTTCTACAATTTATATTCCATTCTGATCGCCTGTAACACGATTTGTGGGGTTTCTTTTATGGCTTAATAAATTTATGGACACGAATGACCGTAAATCGAAAACGAATCCTAAAGCTGTTCAGAAGCGGTCATTGTCCTGCAAAACAAACCTAAGTTCTTACTGTCTTCTGTGTACAGGTCGAGCAGGAAGGGAGCGAATCTAAACCTAACCGGACAAAGAGACATCTTATGCAGAAAATGATGGCGATGATGTCCATGATGCCTGCTATGTCTTGGGGAGGGTAAGTACCATGTATTAAACTCCGACGGTGTACCGTCGCCGAGTCACGAGAAGGCCCAGTAGGACAACACGATGTACTGTCCATAGTATAGTTTGTCATATGACAGGTATATAATGTCCTGTGCTCAAGAAGGCATTCAATTACTGACAGTTGAAATAGCAATAGATTCCTTTGCCCGTTTTAATATTTGAATAAATTAAAATGTATTGCATAAAAATAGATTGTAAAAAAATAACGGTTCGCAGATTTCTTGCTGACGTGATGTAAGCAATTTCAAGTTTAAAATACTAATTTGTGCAGATTTTTAAGGGTGATTAAATTAGTTTTGAATACTAACTTAAGAGATAATCTGATTATATTTTTACGTTAAAATTGGATGTGTTCAAAACTGGAAACTATATACATTAGTGTGTGTGTGTGTGTGTGTGTGTGTGTGAGTGACGATATCTAGTGGTAAAAAAAATATTTGATAAAAAATCTAGTGCTATAACGCGGGAAACTTTTAAATATTGTAATTTTACTTTAAAAAGTTATATATTAGGTATTAGATGTTAACTTTTCTAACATGTACCTAACCAAACCTAACCTTTTCTAGAATGACAATTTTTTCTTTATCACCCATACTTTATTCCAATTATACTAATGTGCATGAAGGTTCGGCGTTAACGATATGGGGAAAGCTTACGGCATTAACTTAATTTTTTTTTAACGTCCATACTTCATGCCAGTTAGACTAATGAGGACGAGGGATCAGCGTTAAGGTTAAGAGAAAAGCAACGGGAGTAACTGCGGCCAGAACTAACAACCATAAGGTTTGCAGTTCAGAGACACAGCAGATTGCTCTGTGCTTTCGCCACTTCGACCACCAAGTCTCCTTAACTCTGGTTTTCTTTCAATTAGTATAAATATTTCAGATGCTCAAATTCAGGGACATAGCAAACTGATCGATGACATGCCGGCTCTAATGTAAAAATGTTGTACCATGTTATACCAGTAAAAGTCGCTGTTTATCAAATTTTACAACAGTACTTGCAGTAGAATAACTAACAAAATTTGAACGATGTGTTCAGTGGTCATCTCGTGACTCCGAAACAGTAGTGTTTTTTTTTTTTTTTTTTTTTTTTTTTTCAGCTGGTTGTATTATTGTTTTTCTTGTTTTAAAATTACTTATGCTTATATGCTAGTCTTAGATTAGTTGAGTTTTTAAAAGTTCTTACGACCGAAAGAAACGTTTTTACGGCAAAATGCTCGAACAAACCAATAGTGTAAGAATAATAAACGTTGCTAATCAAGTAGAAAAGTGCTTTCAATAGCTTCAAGAAGAAAAGCGGCAACAGCTGTCGCTGAATGACTCCTCTAAAGGAAAGAGAGGAAAGAGCTGGTCACACCTTGAGTACATAGCTGAATTATGGAGGCCTCTTCACCAAATACTTGCTGGAAGATTCCCTCGGTCAGACCTTCCTTAAAGTTGAATACCAGTTGAAGTTAGAATATTTATAATTTTGCTAATAAAATTAAAAAGCGTCAACACCTGAAGAAAGTCGACACAATGATTAAATAATCCAGTAAATCAAATAAAGTGTAAAGATAGTATAGTTTTTTGAAATATTATGAAGTTCATTCTGCGAAATATGATTATTAATTTGCCAAAGAGAACGGTTATTTTTATAAAACATGATCTAGATATTTAACAACTTATGCACGTTTTTAATTTACTTGCACTAGAAGTTAATCATACGTATGGTGTATTTATTGTATACAAATGTCATACCAATCCCAGAGGATGCAAGTATTCAGTATGCACCTTTGCAGGTAATACTGCCATAGTCACTGTTGGAGACAGCGTTGAGGAGGCCTCTATTGGTGCAGTAAACAACTGGACGAAATTGTACAGAATACAACTAAATGATTTAAAGTCCACGCGTATACATTAGTATCCGATTAGTAAAAACTAATCGGAAAGTATATAACATACCAATAGAAATCGACTTGAAGAAAATTGTCTATGCGAATACAGCAAAATACTTAGGCATGACTTTAGATGCTAAACTTAAATGGAAAGTGCATGTGAAAAACAAAAAAGAGGACTTAAGTATCATATTTAGAAACATGTATTGGCTTTTAGGAAGAATTTCTGAGCTATCAATATGTAATAAACTGTTTTTATATCAGCAAATTTTAAAACCTATATGGATGTATGGTATACAACTCTGGGACTGGGCAAAGAAGACAAATGTGAACATTATTCAGAAATTTCAAAATAAAGCACTTCGGTTTATAGTGAATGCACCATGGTATATTGGAAATGGTGATGTGCACAGTGACTTGAAGATGGAATATGTCAGAGATGAAATAAAAAGAAACAGTGAAGGGAAGCATTTGCAAAATCTGCAGCAAACATGACAGTGTCGAGTTAAGAAGGATGATTGGGACCAGAATAGTGCGAAGATTGAAAAGAACAAAACCACCAAAGTCTTGGTTCAATAGACATTTGTTTTTTTTTTTTTTTTTTTTTTTTTGAGACTAGGTAATGCTGAGCTGTAACCCAATAACTGTGATACATATGATTGATAAGTTACTAAATGATTGTAAAGTTAGTTTTAATAATTAGTTGTAAAAAAATGTAAATTGAGGTGTTATAATATTAAGCTGGAAACTAATAAATGTTCAAGACTAAACCAGAATTAGGTGATAAGTAAAGTTGATATGTTTAATAACATGTTAAGTTTATAATTAAAAATTATTAAATTATGTTAACCTAGTTATTTTTCCAATCCAGGTATAGCAGTGGAGGTTGCACAACTGGCAGCTGTGGTGGAGGAAGTAGCTGTGGAGGTGGTAACTGCGGTGGAGGAGGTAGTTATCAAAGTTATCCAACCGGAGGGAACAGTTGTGGGGGAAATAATTGTGGAGGGGGAGGAGGTTATCCTAGTAAAATGAGCGGAGGAGGCGGTTGTGGGGGAGGTAATTGTGGAGGAGGTGGAAGCTACCCACAAATGAATTATGGAGGCGGTGGAGGAAATTGCGGAGGAGGTCAATGTGGAGGTGGTGGAGGTCACCCAAGCCAAATGAATTATGGGGGTGGTGGAGGACACCCAAGCCAAATGAATTATGGGGGTGGTGGAGGACACCCAAGCCAAATGAATTATGGAGGTGGTCATCCAAGTGGTGGAGGCAATTACGGAGGAGGCCACCAAAGTGGAGGAGGATCCAGTGGCTACAGTACAGTATTGTACTGCAAACCGGGTTAACTGTTTTATTCTTTCTTATTAATAAACAGATTTTTTGAATTAGTTTTATTTCTTATCTAATACTCAACTTATATTTTACACGATAAGGTCTGCCAGTCAGCAACGCATTTCTAGCGTATAAACAGTAAATCAGAAAATATGAAGTCTCGTAATAAAATTATGATCCCACGCCTAGGAAAACATGCCTTGGTGTTACAGCAATAGTGTTTTCTAATTATTCACGTAAAATCAAAATGAATGAATATTATTATTTTACTAAATAAGCTGTATTTGTGTCATAAGAACAACAACAAATTGATTTTTAAGTTATTATGTAGAGACATAAATTCTGAGAAAGCTCTTATATGATACATTAAGTTATAAACGTAATACACAAATATAGGCTATTTATTTTGTAAGAATTCAATAAAATGTCTTTTTATGCAGCCTAATATTACAACACTGAATTTTTAACCACAAATTTTATAATTACTGTCGAAAAAAGATTCTCAGTCACCACACTATATTTGTTTTTTCGTTTTAAAAATTATATTGGACTGTTGTACAGTCTCTGTAAACATGCTTGTAATTTTCAAATGTGCAACTTCTGAAGGTGTTTTCCGCTCAGTTCTTTGAATCTACAATAAACTGTCTATAAACTTCGCACAAATTTCGTCACTTATAATTAACATTATTAACCATTAAAATTTAAGCACATTTAATAACAAAAATGTATATATATCTTGAAAAAATCGTTTCGGCAGTAAAAAGAATTTTACTTATATACTGTTGCTGAAACATTGGTTACTTATAAAATTTCATAACTCCAAATTGTTGTAGTAATTTCGTGGACGTGATAGAAGCGAATTTCCAAAAGATTTTTTTAATTATTTTACCCTTTTTGAATTTCTGATTTTACCGTCATAATCAGCATTAAAATCTGCATATATCAGCATTTTGAACTGTCATATTAAAATGAACCCTAACCGACTACAAATACAATTTCTTAATTTGAAGAGATTTTGAAAATTCAAAATGCTAATTTATGCAGTTCAAGAAGTGTTTACTGTAGAAAAATCTGATTTTTAAAAAAATTATACGTATAAAGAAGTATAAATACTTAAGTATATAATCCGACAGTATTATGAAAAGCTCTCGGATACTATGCGAAAGAAGAGAATAAATGTTTACGGTCATCTTCTCAGAATGAACTCCAATAGATTAACTAAACAAATATTTGATTTCTTCTATAACAGCAAAACAAAACTAACTGGTTTAAGGAAGTTGAGAAAGACTTGATGGAATTGAGGATTGCAGAAGATTCTTTCCTTGATGGAACGGCTAAGAAAATTACCAGAGGTGACAGTGTAAGTTTCCCAAGATAATCTACACCAAAATCAAAACCCCTCATCTCGGAGGAAGAAAGAAGGAGGAGATCCAACAGAATGAAGCGATATTGGAAGTTGAGGAGGAGACAACGCATGAATAAGTGACGGATTCCACGTACCCCCAAAGAGAGTGGAACGTGCATAAGAAGAAGTATAAATTTTAACCAACCCTCGAAAAGTGATCGAAAGGTCAGAATCCGGCTCAATTCATGGTCCCGGGTCTGGAACTTACCATGATGGCTGCTCCAATTACCCATTTACCAAATGAAATTCGCTGAAAAGACAAACTTATGGTTCGATGGAAAACTTCGTTATATGTAAAATTTCTTCGCTTATTTTAATCTTGATTTATCAAATTTCAATGAAGTGTTTTTGAAAGAATAGGCCACTATATTCCAGTGGCGACCTTTGACGTATTAGTAACCCGTACTTTGGGGCACTTAAGGCTAATTTTTTTAAGAATTTTGTTCCAAAAACAGTTAGCACCAAAGGCACAAATGGACTAGTGAAAATATTTATCAAATTTCGATGAAGAGTTTTTGAAACATTACACCAATATTCCAGTGACGAACTTTGACGTATGAGTGACCCATAGGTTTGAGTACTTGAGGGTTTTTTTAATTTTGTTCCAAAAATATTGTGTAGTGACAAATTACACATTACAGAAGGTTTTCCTGTGACATCACTTTGCCAGCTAATTGGTACTGTTTAATTCAACAGAAAGGATAATCACAAGAAGTCTGGGAAAACTGTAAACACAGGATTTATCCTGTAATGGTTCATTAAAAAATATAATTGGATAAACATACGCCACTGCAGAAACAAAGTTATTTTGCAAGTGTTTTTTATTCTATCTTGTCCTTGAACTTACGTTGCTTGAAAGGAATTTCCCAACACCCGCGCTTTTCTAATTGTTTTTCAGTTGCGGATTCAATGCAAAGAACCAATCACAGTTTGTGATTATATTAACTGGAAGGGATTATCATACTGCAGACTACAAAGTGATGTTAATTCTGTAGTACAGTCGAGAATGTGGTCTTTGATGGTGATAGCGGCACTGTCCCTCCAAGTAAGGGCAGTAGAACTTGCTCCTGACCTAACGGTTGTACCCGAATCTGTAAACAAAGGTAAGCTTATTTTTACAAAACTATATCTTATCTGTAAGATTTTACTAGCTGAATACCCGTGTTTCTCTACGGCATTTTAACATGCATCGTTGAACCATTGCAACTCATCGAGGTTGTGGTAAATCGAATAAACAATAGGTCATATAATTGTATGATTTAAGAATCGATCGATCGATAGCATAATAATTCATTAAAACCATATAAAGTACTGTATGCTCCTGCCAGCTTACACATATACAGCTGTAATAATTAAGCAATTATTTACTTCGATGCGAAATTATAGCGCGACACGCAGCTGCCTCGCTGATGTGATAGAAGCGAATTTCCCTAAAAACACTTTACCTCTTTTGAAATTATGATTTCATCATAACAAGCATTGAATTCTACATGCATTTTAAACTTTCAAATTACATTTAAAATAGGAAAATGAACCCTTACCGCCGTCGAAAAATTCCTTAATTAGATTTTGAAAATTCAAAATGCAAATTCTTGCAATTCTTAACGTTTTTTAGGTGAAAAATCAGATTTTCAAAAACGTTTAAGACCAAAAACTTAAAGATTTTTAAATATTTGAAACGTCCGCCCTTTTGAAACTGTTGGACTAGTTTTTCTCGTTTTTCGAAAACGAATATGTTCCGATTTTCGAACCAAATTTGAATCAGATCACGAAATTGCAAACGTGAGCGTGTTAAAACACACACACACACACACACACACACACACACACACACACACACACACACACACACACACACACACACACACACACACACACACACACACACACACACACACACACACATATATATATATATATATATATATATATATATATATATATATATAATCTAATTTTAAGGCGACCCCGAAGGGGGTGCAGACTAGCTGCACCTATTGCAAGGATTTAGACGTCCCTCGCGGTACCCGAGTCTAACACACACTTACATTTACAATACTACACTTTAACACTTTACGCTCACACTTACATTTATGAAGGCGATAATAGCCTTAATGTGCTTTTCGCCTTAAAATAAAAAAAAATTTAAGGCGAAAAGCACACTGAGACTACGCGTATTATCGCCTCCGTAAATGTAAGTGTGAGTGTAAAGTGTTAAAGTGTAGTGTTGTAAATGTAAGTGTGTGTTAGACTCGGGTACTGCGATGGACGTCTAAATCCTCTCAATAGGTGCACTTATCTGCACTCCCTAATATATATATATATATATATATATATATATATATTTTTTTTTTTTTTTTTAACCTCTGACTATTGTGCACACTTGGGCTAATGCAGACGGTGGGATGATTTATAGCGTATGAAAATGCCAAGCCCTGGCCGGGAATCGAACTCGGGTCCTCGGGGTGAAAGCCTAGTACGCTATCAACTAGGCCACCGAGGCGTTAAATATATATATATATATATATATATATATATATATATATATATATATATATATATATATATATATATATATATATATATATATATATATATATATATATATATATATATATATATATATATATATATATATGTGTGTGTGTGTGTGTGTGTGTGTGTGTAAATTTCAAGGGCCCCTCAAAAGTGATCTAGAAGTCAGGATCGGTGATTATTTAAAGGTCCTTTGTCTCGGTCTTATCATGATGGCTGCTCCAATTTTTCCAAAAAGAAATCACTAAAAATGCATTATGTTATGTAATATTTTACTTTTTAGCTTACATCATGTCCGCCAGTAGGCCTAGTATTTTACTAGAAATTAAAATGAATAACAGTTTGTTTAAAAGTTTTGTTAACCACTTTAGATGAAAATCAAGTCAGTTCTTCAGATACTGCCGTGGCTGCCAGTGAGAGCAGAAGGCCATCGGTGCTTCTCTTGATAGACTTCATCACCGTGAAGGAGCCTAGTCCTCCTCAGGAAGAATCTGAATCTAACAGCGTCGAAGTGCAGAACAATACATCGCCTCTCTTAACAATCTTACTGCTGAGGCCTGTTTTACTTCGAGATGGACTCAACTCTACAGAACTGCTCGATCCGATTCCTCCACATCCAGAGGTATTAGTTTTTACTTTCACCCGATAAGAACTAAACAAGATTATTAAAAAATCGCACCACGCAGCTGTTTCGCTGACGTGATAGAAGCGAATTTACAAAGTAACTTTTTTGTCTGACACTATTTAAAATTCTGATTTCACCATCATAATCAGCATTAAAATAGTCATATATTACGATTTTAACCTTACAAATTACTTTGAAAATAAGAAAATGGAATCCTGACCGCTGTCAAATCAAAATTCAAAAAATTTTGAAAATTCAAAATTTTAATTTATGCAATTTTTACAGCTGATTACGATGATGAAATTATATTCTCATAGGTGAGAAAAAAATGTTCCGAATTATGGAAGAATTTAAATGATCGCCATTTTGAAACTCAAATGAATTTCGCTCGTTAACTAACTTTTCCAAGCTATTGTATAATCGATAATGTTGTGTCAAGTTTGAATCAAATCGGAAAAGTTTGCTAAACGTGAGTGTGCTAAAACACAGACACACACACACACACACACACACACACACACACACACACACACACACACACACACACACACACACACACACACATACTATATATATATATATATATATATATATATATATATATATATATATATATATAAATTATTTGTTTTATTCTTCTGCTTAACACTTAGAAGTAGTGTTATTGGTATCATGCTGAATATATATAAATGCATATATATATGTATATATATATATATATATATATATATATATTTTTTTTAATGACTCCGTTAAAACCTGATCTAGAGGTCAGGATCAATGCTCATTTCAAGGGTGTAATCACTATGGCTGCTCCAAAAGTTCATTTTTATTGGAAATTCGCTAACTGTTCACTGTTTATAGAAATTACAGAAACCGAGAGATCAAAAGCTAGTGAGAAAGAAGAGACATTTTTGCTTAAAGTGCGGCAAGGGTGGAGGCGGCAAACGTCGTCGACCCAAAATAATCTATGTCGAAGTACCAGTTCAGTAAGTGTTGCGGTATTTGTTTCAATACAATTTAACATAAGAAAAAACGATACATTTTGAATTTACTTTACGATATTTGATTGTAAAAGTACAATATTAAAAGTATTTTAGGTCTTTACCTATTAATATTTTAAATATGAAGGCCTACTAAATATTGAGCTTTACCAGTGAAATTTATTTTATTTTATTGTCTTACCTGTTAGGTTATGTTTATTATTATTACATAAATTTTCAGTTGCAAGTATAGCTAAATGTGGTGCTTTATTACTTATACAGTTACACAGTTGTTTTAACTTATGACTCAGTTTTGCCGTTTTTAACAGGGAAAAATAATTCCCGATGTTTATTGGAAGTATTTAATATTAATAAAATTGATGATAACATCGTATTTTTTGGTGAACTTTTAAACATTAATAAAAATATGGAAACCATAAAAACGAAAATCAATTCAAATTCAGCCGATAATAACAAACAGCTTATTTTATTGTTATAAATAACAAACAGCTTTTATAACAAACAAAGAAAAAAGTTATTGTTTTTTAACTTTGAGGTTACGTATGTTACAGTTCCGTACAGAGGAAAACTTTGCACCTGCGAACGCAGTTGGCCCGCAAATTGGGCAGAGTTTTTTTAATGTTTTGTTAACTTGCTTTTTATTCGATTTTATGTGTAACTCTATTATTAAGGCTAAATATTATCTGTTATATAGCTGAATAGTTTTAACAAATATGAATTAAATGTGTTTGTTTATTTTGTAGGGGAGGTTGTAGAGGAGGTTGTAATAGACCACGTCCACCACCACCACCGCCACCTTGTGGAGGAGGTTGTTATCGCCCACCTCCTCCTCCTCCTCCTCCTCCTCCACCGCCTTGTGGAGGTCAATGCCAACAAAACCAATACCAATCACCATGTGGAAGTAACGGTTGTGGAGGTTATCCACAATACGGAGGCGGCGGTCAGACTGGTTCATATTCTTATTCATCATCTCAGAGTTCAAGTTCTTCTTCTTCAGGTTCATGGTAAGGTCCGTGTGTAGATCGTTTGTTTTGTCGTGGCGCCTGAAGGAGAAGTAGGCACACTTGTAATGAGAGAAGTGTTTATTTTTACACCACTCGCCTAATACATTATTTTAACGGCACGGCAGTCTAAATACGATTGAGCTGTTTCCTTCCCCCACCACTGACAGTAAGCAAAAAACCTGTTAGACCGTTCAAGGTCAAGCGCCACGATAAATCAACGACCTATAATTAATTAGTTATGAAAATTAATTTTAATTGAATGTGATAAGAAGATGATGGAGAAAAAAGTTAAGTTAAAAAAACAAAAATGTTTCAAACATTTTCGGATAAAGTAAATTATTGAATGACCGCTGAACTCGGTCGTGTTTATGTGAAATAACAACACATAAATGAAAGTGTTTGTTGTCCATCTGTCTGTCTCTCAGTAACGCCTGAAACGTTAAGAGGGTAAATTATGGGAGGCTCGGGAACGAGGTGGTGAATCTTAAGTTACCTTGAATCCTCCCAGATCAGCCACTCACACATAGACTCGGTAACCAGCTTATGATGAGCACTTAATAATTAACTTTATTAACTTAACAATCACAATTCCAAAACTAATGACCGCGCTATCTAAAACCAAAGATAATTAAGGTAACTCTACAATATATTCCAGGGGGTCACTACACTAAAGTTTATTACCGGAAACCGACCGCCGCTAGCCCCCAACGCCATTTGACCCCCTTCTCGGCCCAATTCAGCGCCCTTAGGGACGAAAAATTAAAGACACATACTTAAAATAATTTCACAACACCAAAAATATGGCGGACCACTCCTGAAGTAGATGCGTCGGCACCGAGAGTTCAACGGACAGTGGTTGCGCAATGCTCAGGCGAGTCAGTAGGGGGCTCGCGCATGCGCACGGCGCACGCCCTTCTTGCTAGCACTGCGTAATTTGGTGTTGAAAAAAAATATTTAAAGATAGTTGATTAGATGAAATCATTAGGGCAACAATTTTTTTTTATTATCTTGGAAGGTTTCATTTGAAAGTAGAAGTGATAGTGATCCCGAACATACACAGTGTCAGCACAGAGTTTATTTAGAGCCGCCTGACCTCTCCAAATTCTCCACTTTTTCTACCCCTTTCTACTTTTTCTCTACCCCTTCTACTAATTTCGAGACGTTAGCTCAGAAAAATTTCGACAAAAATTGTAAACCTAGTTTGTCAAAATCGAGGTTTCCAGGTTTTTTCATATTTTAATATTTTTTTTATTTAGGGACTAGAATAGTGGTTCATACATGTGTGTGAATGTGTGTGTGTGTGTGTGTGTGTGTGTGTGTGTGTGTGTGTGTGTGTGTGTGTGTGTGTGTGTGTGTGTGTGTGTGTGTGTGTGTGTGAGAGAGAGAGAGAGAGAGAGAGAGAGAGAGAGAGAGAGAGAGAGAATGAGTGATATATATATATATATATATATATATATATATATATATATATATATATATATATATATAGTTTTTTATTTCATTTTATTTTTCAAACTCAGCTAGACGTACGTTGTAGTTCCAGTAGTAGCGCACCCCAGCACCGCTGCCTTGTCCTATCGCCCTGTTCACTTTATTTTCACAATGTCTGTTTTGTGTGCCACTTTACAGTGGGTAATGAAGCAGATTTTGTTGAATTATATAACATATTTTTTGCATTCCACAGAACAATTAAATAGGTTTTAAGCTGTCCGCCCACTGAATTCCTCCCGCGACCCACTAGTGGTTTGCGATCCATGGTTTTGGAACCGCTGGACTAGAAAATAGTGTTTTTAAAAATTCACCAATATCTTTAAAATGGTTTATTTACGTCGTTTAACCTAAATCAGTGTGAGTACAAGTAAGTAAAATACGATTCCAAAGTTTTTCTTATGTTTGGGCGTCAAATACATTTCGAAATGAGCTCTTAAATAGTAAGCTACAAGCGGCGCAGTCGGCACGATGTGTTCTGAGCGCAGCAGTGCAGACTCGCGGATGTCAGCTCATCCTTTCTTATTAATAGTTTATATTTGACATGTATGTCATTGTAAATACCAAAATAGAAACACGTGTGAGTACATTTTAGATGTAAAACGCTTAAGTTTACATACCAACGGTCGAGATTTATATATAAGGACTAAAAACAAAGCGACAATAAAATGCGTTTTTTAATATCTTTAAGCTTTGGAATTACTCAGCGATTGTGAAAAAAATTATTAAACATACATTGAAAGTATTTATTATAAAATCTTTAAATATAAAAGTTTAGTTGAATTATATTTTAAAGTAAATCTAAAAGTAAATATTTTATAAACAATATGATGTTTTGTTGCAGGGGTAAATAATAAAGAGGCCAGTGTACAAGAAGAGGAAAGTAGACAGAGAAACACAGAGGAAAGACTGTAGTACAAAAGACATGCGACAGATATCGCAACTGTTGAAACAAACATGCAATTTGTAAATAATTGTATTTTTCCATTTTATAAATAAAATTTAATTCGATAGTGTTTTGCCAATCTTCTTTCTGCCAATATGTTATAATGTTTTGTTCTAAATCAGTTTTCATTTCAAATTTCCCATATTGACTCGAATGATTATTCCGGTGTTACAAACACACTGCGACCTACGTAGGGACTAAACCCTCCTTCCTAGTTCAATTCAACGATGGAAAATTGTTTCCATCACGTCAGCGAGACAGCTGCGTGCCGCAATAGAATCTTTGTGTTTCAGTAATTAAGTTGAAATGATATGCCTCTAAGGCCTCGGGTGACGTAATCTCATTAGCTATAATGTAATATTTGAGTTCGACGTTCTACACAGTATAAAAGTGGCAAGAAATTATAGACGACCGTGAGGCGTTCCAAGATGGCGTCCAGGATAGACCTTCTAGTAATCTTGTTCTTCTTAAGCATTGCCCTTGCAAATGGCTATATCTCTGAAGTACCTCCTGCCGACACAGGTAAACTAATCAAATAAATATTACAGCATTAAAGTTTTCAAATCAATAATCATATGATATATTTATTAATAGTTAAATTTTAAAAATTTCCTCTTAGGGTACAGAAGGCAAAAACTCTAAAATAATAATCGTTATACACAGCTGTCTCGCTGACGTGATAGAAGCAAATTTCCAAAAGCATTTTTCTCTATCTTACCCTTCTTGAAATTCTGATTTCACTATCTGCGTATATTACGATTTTAAACTTTCAAATTATATTGAAAATACGAAACGAACCCTGACCACTGTCAAAAAATTCCTTAACTTCAACTAATTTTGGAAATACAAAACGCTGATTTATGCAGTTTTAACGCTGATTACGGTGATGAAATCAATTGTTCAAAAATATTTCAGACCGAAAAGGTAGTGAATTTTTAAAGATTTAAAATGACCACCATTTTGAAACTATTTTAGTATTTTGCTGGTTAACGAAATTGTTCATTACTAAAATCGATATTTGTTCCGAGTTTGAATCGAATCTGACTGAAATTGCGAACATGATCGATATATAAACATCGCTCCAAAAGTGATCTAGACGTCAGGATCTGCGCTCATATAAAGTCTCTGATCTGTATCTTACCACGATGGCCGCTCCAATAAGTTTTTTAATGTAAATCGCTAAAACATATGATTTTCTAGAGGAAAAAACATTAATTTCTATGTAAACGTAAATTCCCTGATTCTAAATTTCGTATACTGACTATAGTTATAAATATTCAAATATGACTAAAATTTGAATAAAATCTAAAACACGATTTTCAGAAATCAGACCGATTCTCCAGTAAATTTGCGTAAAGTTTTTGCACTAGGCTTAATACTATTTAATTTTTAAAGTAATTTTTACACTGTATTTTTTTGCCCAGTTGTGGATATAAAGCCAGGCCATGTCCTGGACCCCGAAGAACCAGAACCGAAAGGACTTGAAGAATTCGCGGCAGGTTTGAAAGGAGTGGTGAAGACAGGTGTCGGCGCAGTGGCAGGAGCTGCGAAGGCTACAGTAGTAGCAGGAACAGGGGCAGTAGCTGGCACAGGGGCAGCCATCGTCGGAGGGGCAGCGGCTGTCACCAAAGCAGGCGCTGGCTTGGCGTCCAACATAGCTGAAGGTCTTCATAATTTTGGCGACAGTTTAGCAGCTCTCGGATAACACACACAAATCTATGTTTTTATTAAATAAATGTGTAAAAACATCACAAAACGTCCTCACATTCGATTAAAATATTTATTAAAAGTCCAATGTTTCGCTATATTTATAAAAAGCAGATCAACAAGCAATTAGAATACAAAAACGAGAATTCGGTGTGATTTCTCAAAACTAATACATTAATTTTTTCAAATTTTTGTGAAAGAAGATTCACAATTTACGTCAGTATAACACATTCGTTTATTTACTGATTTACTCCTGAACGAAAAATGTCTTTTATTTCACATTGGTCGAAGTGGCTAAAGTATCGTCTACTGCGTCACTCAACTGCGCAGCTAAAAGTTCTTAGTTCTAGCCATAGTTACTCCCGTTGCTTTTCCCTTACCGTTAACACTGATCCCTCGACCTCATTAGTCTAACTGGCATAAAGTTAAGCAAACACACACACACACACACACACACACACACACATATACATATATATATATATATATATATATATATATATATATATATATATATATATATATAACTACACTGATTCATTTACGAATCTTCACAGTGACTAAAATTTGAGCAAAAATAATGCTCTAATTTTGAGAAATTGAGCCAATTTTCGTTCATAAATACTTTTTTCTGTACATACTTGAAAGCTGCATTTCAGTGAAAAATCGTTAAAAATGCAAAAATAGTTTGACCCAGTATTTAAAGTGTATGTGTGCAAAATTTTTGGACAATCCGCGCAATAGTTTAATTATGTGTCTATTCAGAGCAACACATAGACCTTTCATAATTAAAGAGTTAGGCCGGGCCACCCAATCCGGAAGCGAGCTGTGCTGAGTTAAGCTGAGCGGAGCGGAATGAAAATGAACGGCAGCCGGAAGCGAAGTTCAGTCAATTTAAAGAACGCGTTTGTATCTTTTATCTGAATATTTAACGGAAATTTACGGAGTCTAAGAATTTATTACGTTTGAAAACCGTATCCTAGGCAACGGTAACCAAGAAATAATGTTTGCAGACGTGATCAGCGTGTTGGGGGAAGCAGAGCCATCTTCAAAACCGACCCAGCGAAGCGGAGCCCAGCGATGCCTCTCAGTTCCGTTTCGCTATCAGTAGTCGCACTTACATTAAAAACAATGTTAGGTTTTGAATGCGTAGTCCACTCCGTTCAGGCAACTCCACTCCTCATTTCGTGACCACCTGGCCTTAAGCTACAGAACAAGAGTATTAAAGCATGTTTCTTTTGATGAATTTATAGTCTAAAACAATCGCATTAAAATTCTAAAAAAAACTCGTTGTAATCTTATTTCATTTTTTCTATAGTTAAAAACATTAACACGAAAAAATGACCATTCCTACGACTAAGTATAATTATATTTTTATAAACCGTATTAATTGTAATTGTTTCCTCTTCTGCTTTTTCTCATCCTCCTCTTCCTCCTCCTCTTCCTCCTCCTCCTCCTCCTCCTCGCTCTTCTTCTTCTTCTTCTTCTTCTTTTCTTCTTTTTCTTAGACATTCATGTGGGAACCAATTTTCACAAGCAATGGCTCATTTTGTTTACTATTGTTGCAGGTAGTGTCTTTTGATTAAAAATCACTAAAATTTTAAGTCTACCGAATGATTTTTTTTTAATTTCAAACACTGTGAAAAAAGTTCATTTTAATAAGAAAGTTGTAGTGTTGATAGATGAATATAATACATAATATCGCTATAGAGATGCTTTATTTTGCGTTAAAGGTAACTTTAAATTCATGGAATTTGTTAGTTTAACTTCAAACTACAAACTTCACCCAAAGATAGCAATGATTATATATATATATGTGTGTGTGTGTGTGTATGTATATATATTGCGCAAGTACAGGAACTTCATACATTCATTCCGACAATAGGCTTTGTCAAATAGTTTGAATAGCTACTGTTTTTCCAGACATCGGCCATTTGTGAAGTTTTACAATTATTATTTAAGAGAGGATGAAATCGCCTCGCTGTAAGTTAAGATTATTTCAAAAACAATTAAAAAAAGAGAATTAGTGAAACAATACTATTATGGAAAACATACTATGTAAAAAATAAAGACATATACAATATATATTAATTTAAAGTTTCTGAAAATCGGTAACACGTGATACATTAAGTTTCTGGTTAGCGGTAAGTTGGTAATACATTGGGATTTAAATGATTGTGTTACAAAATGGTTGCGAATGTTGAGTCGTTGTAAATTATGAAAGCGTAAAATATAAAATTGCAATACTAAATCAACATGCGACATGTTGTAAATTTTATGTTTCTTATAAATCATTATAAAAATCAAACGAAACGAAATTATAAAAAAACGCTACTCAATAGCTGATAAATGTCATCAAAATAGTGTTTAAGACAACAATAAACAACCGACTGATATCAGACCATGCCAACACAGGTTGGAGTGGGCCTATTTGTACAGGATTAATAACACCAGCCGTTGCTTTTCCCTCAAATTTCTAGCCTTATAACTTCTCCATTTTAACCGTTAAAACATAAGGCTTTTTTAATTTAAAATTATGTTTATTTTCAAAAGTTCATTTTTCATAATGGATAGCCATACCTTATTTCTATACTGGTTTGGCTAAAGAGGTTTTTTTTTTTACATGTGGCTTCAATTACTTCTCATTTATATAAGTTATACTCAAGGTGTATTTTTGCCTCTTCCCAATTAAATTTACGAATTTCTGATCATATATGTTCAGCTGTTTTTGATTTATTTACTACGCCTAATCATGTGTTCATTTGTTCTTATGTTCAGAGGCCTTTTGTCTCGTTTATATGAATTATTCTGTATCCACGCAAAGCTTATACGATTTTACAAATCAGCATTTATTGTAAACAAAGAGCACAATAGGCTTTAATGAAATTTTTTTAAAGTATTTCGTAAGTACTAAATCTTAACCTACGGGTATTCCTTAAACAATTAAGTTTTACGTGGCGGGTGCCAAGCACGTTTCTCGATGTTCTGGAAAAGAATCTCCAACAACAAATTGTTCAGTTAGGATCACGCCTATTTCTTCCGTCTAGTGGTCTTTTAACTCACCTCGTAAAGGTGGTTTCGAAACTTCATTGTTTCATCTGAGTCTTAATGCAAAAAGGTCAAATACCTCTCTTGAGGTCGTCACAAAATTAACAAAACATTGAAAACACAAGTTACAACACTCAACACAATTACAACATTTTGTTAAAACGCATAAAGGTAACAGGGATTTGACTATATGTACTACGGCCTGAAAATGGGACAGTGAAGTTTCGAAACCGCAGTAGCCTTTACGAGATTAGTTAAAAGACCACTACACGGGAAAAAATAAGTTATAATTATTTAAATATGTGGTCCGGTGGCTGTATAATAACAATTTGTTTCTTACGCTTTCTTTGAAAATCTGTTTTTACCATTATAACCCTGCATTTTAATTAAATCCAGAAATAAACCATGACCGCCAACAAGTTCATTTACTATTTTTTTCTTTTTTTTTTAACGTCCGACTATTGTGTACACTTGTGCTAATGCAAACGATGGGGTGATTTATGAAAATGCCAAACCCTGACCGGGAATCGAACCCGGGTCATCGGGGTGAAAGCCCAGTATACTATCAGCTAGGCCACCGAGGCCGCTAAAACTATATATAGGTATATATATATGTATATATATATATATATATATATATATATATATATATAGATAGATAGATAGATAGATAGATAGATAGATAGATAGATAGAGAGAGAGAGATAGATAGATAGATAGAGAGAGAGAGAGCATATTAATATGTATATTAATATTATAATATATATATAGTATATATATATATATATATATTATATATATTAATATAATATATATAATATAATATTATGTTAATATAATATATATTAACATTATATTAAATGTTATAATGATGATATAACATTTACTATCAGATTATATTGGCGGTGTAATGACTTCTTCGTCAATAAAAATAATATAAAATAAAAATAATATAAAAATATTTTTTTACTGTCAAATAAAAATAACATAATAATATTCGTTTATAATATTATTAAATTTTCTTACTTTTGGAAAATCGCTTTTATTACGTCAGCGAAACTGACAATTATTAGAAATTCTGTACGAACGAGACAGTTGCGTGCACTAGTTAAATTTGTCAATGGGACAGTGGGATTTTCCCAAAACGTTTCATTCTAATCTGTCACCAAATTAAGCCCATTAACAACAACTTGTTTTGTCACGTACGGATCGATAGTTTATCCGTTTCCGACTCACTGTTCAAAGGAATTCTCGTCACAGAAAGTCATTAGCAAGTCAATAATACCCCTTGTCTCAAATCCAACTTTCTTATTATCACTTTATTTGAGGTAGTTCGATGGCGTCTGTTTGGGTGTTCATACTGCTGACTTGTTCAACCAGCACCTTAGCTAATGCAGGTAACTTAATTTTAATTCTTATAGTTGTTAATTTAATTTATACTAGTGAGCCTGTGTTACCTTTATGGGAAAAAGAAACGATATACAACAATGTACGACAAGAAGTTGAACAGTGTTATAGCCCCTCTTGTATTTTAAGTTTACTGTACATATCTTCCTAAGTAAAATCGTTGCAAAACCACATAGGCCTAATATTTCTTGTCAATATGAACTCCAGTTAAAATATACTTTATAGTTATATTTAATATTTGTATGACCTGTTAATAAAACAATCATTCATTATATTTAGGTTATTGACTACAATAGGCCTTACTTTGTTCTACTTTTGTATTTAAAACTATAACCAATAAAATTAATGAATGAATGAATTCTAACATTGTACCTTACTGAAATATTTACAAATGAAACCTACTATAACCGGAGTTTACATTACATACCTAAATTATGCTCCAATATTTAAGTCTTTTACTTAATAACCCTTAAATATTAGAACTGGCCTAGATTGTCATACCGATTCTGCTTTCAAAACTGATTCGATCGATAATTATTTAAATCTTTAAAAAAGTAATAATTACTTTCAAAGATTTTTATTAGAAATAAGCTGTTTAGGTACGCACACAATTGCCTGTATTGTGCTGCACTCTTTATACTGATCCTAAAGGGGACACTTTATACTGATCCTGGAATTTTTTACAGAATTTATCGGTTTTATGTCGGTTTTATTTTATTGTAAAGCTTTAAAATGGAAAAGTATGAGGCGTCAGAGATTTTTGGTGTTCTGACGAACCTATAGGTACTCCCATATATGTAGTTTCAATAACGCAGGTTTTCTTTTTTGCACAAAACCAATCTGAATACTTAGTGTAATAATATAGCAAATATTAATAACAGCTTACGTTTGGTTAACACATTACAATCGTGTAAAGTAATCTGTGTTGAACACTTTAACAGATCTTCAGTTTAGGTATGCTTCCATCTAAAGTTTTAGCTACATATGCAAGTCCACTAAATGCAAGTAATCACGGCACGCAGCTGTCTTGCTGACTCGATAGAACCAAATTTCCAAATATACTTTTTTTATTACTCTCTTGAAATTTTGATTTCAAGATCGTAATTAGCATAACATCTGCATTTATTATCACTTTTCAAATTGAAAACACGTGCATTGAAAACAAGAAAATAAACCCTGACCGTCATGAAATTAAATTTCTTAATTTTATCGGATTTTGAAAGTTCTAAAATCAATTAACTTACTGATTTTCTAAAAACAGTCAATTTTTACGGTGAATATATCAATGTTGATTAGAACAGATATTGCTGAATATAACTAACTTTGAGAACCCCGATTGTGTACAAAAGTGCTTCTTTTTTAACAAAAACATTCTTACTTGTATGCAATCAGCAAGAATAAATTAAATTAAAATATAAGTGAAAATATTTGTCAACCCAGAATTTTTTTCAAACATTTTTTGTATGCAATCAAATTTTAATCATATATATATATATATATATAAATTTATATATATATATATATATATATATATATATTTAGGCGAAAAGCACGTTGATGTTATTATCGCCTCCCTAAATGTAAGTGGGAGTGTGAAAAGTGTTAAAGACGTAAGTGTAAGTGCTAGTCTGCACCCCCCCCGGACATATATATATATATATATATATATATATATATATATATATATAGAGAGAGAGAGAGAGAGAGAGAGAGAGAGAGAGAGAGAGAGAGACAAACAGACAGACAGACAGACAGACATATCTATGATAGACCAAAATTCATTTTGGTGTTAAATTTTAATTAAATCCCATGTATTCACAAGTTTTGAGGTACATTGATTTCAAAAAAGTAGTTTTTGAATGGTTTCTTCGTTTAGAAAACAAACGGTGTAATCACTTCTTAATTTATTTAGTATTAAAAGTAGACACTAACTTCTGCTACTAAAAACACATAATATAGATTCAAAAATTAATATTTCAGGCAATTGTAACTATTTAGTTTTTAAACATTATGCAATCACCCCTAAAATTCCTTTTAGCGCAACTCTCCTAAAAACTGCCATAATACAACCAACTGAAAGATGGTTACACTGATTAAAATTTAATGAAAATCATTGGCGATGTTTATTAAAAAAATGTTTCGTTTCTATACTGGGTGAGTTTTAAGACGTTAAACACAAAAAAAAAATAATAATAATAAAGCTCCTATACTTTTTCTTTGCGAGTTTCACTAATTGGTCACAGGTTTGTTCTCAAGTGTGCTTTTTCTTGTGGAATGCTTATTGTGTGGATTGGTTCACCATAACTGTGTCTTTGTATTACCTTGTATATTACCTTTGTATTACACCAATTCTCTTCATGGTCACAACGATAATTTTGTTTTGCATGTTTCAGGAACAACAAACAGACACCATAAACGAACAGCACGAAATACTGAGATAATCGATACAGAAAATATCGAAGATCTCCTAAAAGACTCAGACGATTCGAACACCCACCACGTGAGGAGAATCAGACAGTTTGGGTTCCTAGGATCCGGTGCGGTAGCTGATGCAGCAACGTATTACCCTTCTTATCTTCTTGGAGGCTATAATCCTATTGGTGGTGGAGGTTACTCTGGAGCAGGAAGTTTTTCAACAGCAAATTCTTTTGGAGGAGGATTTGGAGGAGGAGGAGGCGGTGCCGGAGCTGGAAGTTTTTCAACAGCAAACTCTTTAGGAGGAAGTGCTGGATTTCCCAATGGAGGGGGTGGAGCAAGTGTGGCAGGCGCTGGAAGTTTTTCAACAGCAAATTCTTTAGGAGGAGGTACTGGTTATCCTACTGGAGGAGGTGGAGGAAGTTTGGCAGGCGCTGGAAGTTTTTCAACAGCAAATTCATTGGGAGGAGGTACTGGTTATCCTAGTGGAGGAAGTGGAGCAAGTGTGGCAGGAGCTGGAAGTTTTTCAACAGCAAACTCTTTAGGAGGAGGGACTGGATTTCCCAGTGGAGGGGGTGGAGCAAGTGTGGCAGGCGCTGGAAGTTTTTCAACAGCAAATTCTTTAGGAGGAGGTACTGGTTATCCTACTGGAGGAGGTGGAGGAAGTTTGGCAGGCGCTGGAAGTTTTTCAACAGCAAATTCATTGGGAGGAGGTACTGGTTATCCTAGTGGAGGAAGTGGAGCAAGTGTGGCAGGAGCTGGAAGTTTTTCAACAGCAAACTCTTTAGGAGGAGGTGCTGGATTTCCCAGTGGAGGGGGTGGAGCAAGTGTGGCAGGCGCTGGAAGTTTTTCAACAGCAAATTCTTTAGGAGGAGGTACTGGTTATCCTAGTGGAGGAAGTGGAGGAAGTTTGGCAGGATCTGGAAGTTTTTCAACAGCAAACTCTTTAGGAGGAAGTGCTGGATTTCCCAGTGGAGGGGGTGGAGCAAGTGTGGCAGGCGCTGGAAGTTTTTCAACAGCAAATTCTTTAGGAGGAGGTTCTGGATTCCCCAGTGGAGGAGGTGGAGGAAGTTTGGCAGGATCTGGAAGTTTCTCGACAGCCAATTCGTTTGGAGGAGGTACTGGCGGGGGAGGATACGTACCAGGGGCAGGATTCGGAGGATCGGCTTCATTTTCTACCAGTTTCAGTTCTAGTTTTGGTGGTGGTTTTGGAAGATAATAAGAAAAACCTTTAAAAGACAAACTAATTAATTTATATTACTGCCTGATCAAAGATTTTTTTTTAATTTGATTGTTTGAAAAATTAAAAAATACATTGTTAGTGTGAAACTATCCCAGCATTCGCCATTTAACTTTTATCAAACAAGCTTTATTTCATTACATACTTTCATTACATACATTCCAACACAAACCTTATATAAGGAAAACGTTTGCATAGCAGATAAAGAGAGAGAGAGAGAGAGAGAGAGAGAGAGAGAGAGTAGGACAAGTTAAATTTGTTTTACGTTAATTATTTACTTTCTCACTTTAATATGGCTGCGCGAAAAAATGCAATTTTGTTTACTGTTCAGAAACATAGCGAAACTTTAATAATATTTATGTTGTTTTGTTTAAATCGATCTTAAAGTCGCTCAAGTTACACAAACAACAAAGGGACGAGACAAAAGTGGAGGTAGTGTAACGTATTGAATTATGTATACAATATTTGTTCAGGATTTTTTATACGGAGCGAGCTTTAAGTCAGTATAAAAGCTCATGCTTACAATGAGTTGAAATTTAAAAAATATACTGCACTTACGTTGTGGTTTATAGCTTAAATAAAACTGATAAACAGTTATATCGCCGACTTGATGGAAGCGAATTAAAAAAATAATATCCCTGACAATATGATTTCACCGTATTAATCAGCGCTCAAATTTACATAAATTAGCAATATATAAAATACTAAAAAACCCTGACCGCCGTCAGATTTTGTTTTCATATTTTAGTTAGAATTTAAAATGTAAAACAATAATTTATGCAGAGTTCATAGGCAATTATAATAATAAAATTATATTTTTTTTAAAACATGTAACATAAAAAAGTTTCATTTTTAAGGATTTAAATTTGTCATTTCTAAACTGATGGCCGTGAAACGAACTCGTTCAAGCTGTTCCCATTTTTTGTGCCGAGTTTGCACAATCTGAATCTAATCTAACCAAAATTGCGGACGCCACACACACACACACCACACACGCACGCACACCGCACGCTAAGATACATTAAAACACAAGTACACAGGAGTACTTCATCAAACACGCATGCGAGTACAGACATACAACCGCGCACACAGGCGCACTTAATACGTACATACACATACATAGAGACGTACACTCGCGCCCACAGGTGTACTCAACACGTTTATAAACACACACTCGTAGACACAGACGCACTCAACACGTTTATAGACACATACGCGCACATACAGGCGCACTCAACACGTTTATAGACACACACTCGAGCAAAAAGGCGCACTGAACACGTTTATAAACACACACTCGTAGACACAGGCGCACTCAACACGTTTACAGACACATACTCGCGCACACAGGCGTACTCAATATGTTTATAGACACACACTCGAGCACAAAGGCGCACTGAACACGTTTACTGACATACACTCGTAGACACAGGCGCACTCAACACGTTTATAGACACATACTCGCGCATACAGGCGTACTCAATACGTTTATAGACACACACTCTAGCAAAAAGGCGCACTGAACACGTTTACTGACACACACTCGTAGACACAGACGCACTCAACACGTTTATAGACACATACTCGCACATACAGGCGCACTCAACACGTTTATAGACACACACTCGAGCAAAAAGGCGCACTGAACACGTTTATAAACACACACTCGTAGACACAGGCGCACTCAACACGTTTACAGACACATACTCGCGCACACAGGCGTACTCAATATGTTTATAGACACACACTCGAGCACAAAGGCGCACTGAACACGTTTACTGACACACACTCGTAGACACAGGCGCACTCAACACGTTTACAGACACATACTCGCGCACACAGGCGTACTCAATATGTTTATAGACACACACTCGAGCACAAAGGCGCACTGAACACGTTTACTGACACACACTCGTAGACACAGGCGCACTCAACACGTTTATAGACACATACTCGCGCATACAGGCGTACTCAATACGTTTATAGACACACACTCGAGCACAAATGCGCACTGAACACGTTTACAGACACACACTCGTAGACACAGGCGCACTCGACACGTTTATAGACACACACTCGAGCACTGAACAAATTTACAGACACACACCCGCGCATACAGGTACACTCAAAACGTTCACAGACACTCACATATGCTTTTATATCCATTTAAGCACACGCGCGCAAGCATACGCACATAAGCGTACCAAACAAGGATACATCCGCGCGCATGGAACACGAAAACACACACACACACACACACACACACACACACACACACACACACACACACACACACACACACACACACACGCACTTAATGTACTTTTAAATATAAATCTTTTCTTAGTAATCCTTCTCTAGAAAGACGTCTACTGAGCAAAATAGAGACAATAGAACTTTGATCGCTTGACTTGACATCATACCTTAAAACTGTTGAATAATGTTAAAATATGGAAATTCTTGGTTACATTTAGGTTTGGTTTCATATATACGATTCTGACATAGTCGTTAAAAAATTGATTTATATATATATATATATATATATATATATATATATATATATATATGAATTACATTCGAAAACCGGTATTGCCAAGTATACAGTTGCCCTTCTCTGAATACTTGTTTAAACACTGTTCACTAGATATTCAAGTTTCCTGTTTTAGTTACTTGTTTTTAGAACATGAATGGTTTCATCCTTTGTTAAACCAGACATTTATGTAAGGATTCGGTTTATGGAACTATAATTCAAATGTTGGTTTCTCAATATGTAGTTCGCTGTAACTCGGACCTGTAGGGCGCAGGTTCGTGGGCCAACTCTACGTCACATGAAATCAGCTAAGCAGTATAAAAACCAAAATTGAAATCCTACACACAAAAATTCCTAATCAATGTTACATTAATAGTTTCTTAAATTGTGTACTCGTAAATATTTTTTTTTAATTTAATGTATATTTGTAAGTTATATATTATAAGTTAATTACATATGTTTAAAAAACATAAAATTTGTATAACTTTTTTAACATATAAATACAATTTTTTAATTGTTTATATTTTACATATTAACCTTTTCCTTTTTAAACCAAGTAAAACCTAATGCAAATCAATATAAGGACCATTTGAATGGTGATTATAACAATGAAATTAAAATTAAAAAAAACTCTAAAATAAAAAATTATTTTTTGATAAGTGCAGCACCTGAGAGCGTAACGGAGCTGTGCGAAGTGTAGCTGGGTCGCTGGGCTCCGCTCCGCGAAGCTTCGATTCTGATTATGTTAGGTTTTGAAGCTGACTCCGCTTTCCCCACCACGCCTCCAAACTAATTACTTCTCGTTACCTAGGTTACGAATTTTAAACACAGTACA
>CM040184.1:42443846-42521346 GCA_022606455.1 Callitettix versicolor
GTTTTTTCGAAGTTCCTGAACAGAACTTACCGGGAGAAACACTGTGTGAGAAAGTTTGTGCAATGCTTTTATGGCATTTTTTTTTACAGATGCAACAGCAGCGAAACCAGCAGCCGCCGACATCCACAGCTCCGTAAAACGAGACATTGAGTACGTGGTACCAGAAGCCACGCTGCTGCCTTACAAACACCCCCGCAGATACTACGTAGTCGCTGACTCAGAACCGCTGTACGAACGTGACGACTCCCTGTACTACAAGACCGTCCCGCTGCCAGTCAAGCGACTCCCCGTCGTGGACTACGAGCGCGACTCCTACCCTTACACCGTCTACGATACTCCGTCACTCGGTCGTAGAATTCCGATTCCAGTACACACTTACATCGTAGAGAAGTCTCTGCCTGCCGTCGACGCACCAGTCAGGAAGTATGTGATCGCACCTAAACGCACACTTTACGCACCAGAGTACGAGCGCAAAGTGGGGTTGCTGGACTACGATAGTTCCTATCAATACTACCACGGTTATCCTGAGAAAGTTTACGATTACAGCGTCCCAAGCGAGCGTTACGTACATTAATTTGTGCACCATTGTAACAATCTTTTATAAAAATATAAATAAATTTTTACATTTTATAGCATTAAATCCCGTGCATTATTAGTGGTTTATTATTTTTTAGGTTTGAAACGTTATTATGAATTTAAAATGCATAGCCTATACTTGTAAGTTGTTTTTAAAATAACGTTTTTAAATAATTGATATTGTATATATGTATATATATATATATATAAACTTGACTTCCATCGAGAAGTAGAAGTCATTTTGTTACTTCTAAAAGAAAATAGGAATGTGAAAACTTGCGTCTTCGAAACGCGCACGCGCACGCACGCGCGCGCGCACACACACACACACACACACACACAAGAAACTTAATGACATTAAGCAGGTCGTGAAATACCTTCATTCTGGCAAAAAAAGTAATAATAAGCCCCTACCATATAGGGATAAAAGTAATAATATTGTTAACAGAATCAGCCAAAGAAAAAACAAATGTTAACACCCAGATCGACACTAAAATAAGCATCGATAGAAGTCTGATATTTTTGTTTTGACTTCTGTAAAAATTTATGTTTATTTCATTTCATTTTTGTTTTTTGATGCCCAAAATGATAGTTAGATTAGTGAAGACGAGGAAGGGATCCTTAATTAAAAGTTAGATCCTTAATCAAAAGGGAAGTAGCTGCTTGAGGTAATAGATTAGATTAAATTAGACACTAGAGGATTACAAACGCCAAGCACTGCCATCGACGGACCTATTGTAAAACTAAACCTCTTAAGTACTAGTTCATCAGATTGATGCCCTTAGTAAGTTCTAACAATGCACTGATTACCTCATCCTCCTGGAGGTCCTTAGGGTCCTGGAAACTAAAAACCTTCAGCCTCCTGCTAACAAGAGCCTCACAGTCATAAATTATGTGCCCTGCACTTTCATCCTCCTTACTGCAAAACCTACACACTCTTTCTCCGTGATACGTGCCTGTCCTATTCATGTGCACCCTTATACCACAGTGCCCAGTAATAAGCCCCATGATTTTCCTGAGTTTGTTTTACCCAGGATGTCTGCCCTCTACGTCCTCCATAAAGAACCTCAGCTCAGCAAGACAGGTGCGTGCTGCGATTCTACAAAAGGTTCGTTAATTTCGGATGTGCACCGATCTTGATCTCCTGAATACGTTTTGAGTCTTTAAAAGTTATAACAGTTTTTTTAAGGCTTATGCATTGTTTAACCTTAGTACACTATTGTTCGCAAATTTTATTCGATTCAAATTTAGTAAAAATTGATTTTGTTGATTGATATTAACGAACACACACACACACACACACACACACACACACACACACACACACACACACACACACACACACACACACACACACACACACACACACACACACACACACATACACACACACACACACACACACACACACACACACACACACACACACACACATATATATATATATATATATATATATATATATATATATATATATATATATATATATATATATATATGTACTATAGTATACACATATATATAGTATGTTACCCGTTGCGGCTTTGCCTGGAATTATAATGTAGGTAATAAATTTTATAGTCGATTTCAAAATCAGAGAAGCTTCATTTCAATTTAATATATTTCTATATACAATATTATAAGATTTATGGTTTTCGGCCAAGACTTATAGATGTTTGCTACTCGATACTCTAGAACATGGTTCTGTTATATTTTAATAAAATACAGTATTATTAAAACGTCACTATTATACATTTAACACTTGTCACAAAACTAAATTATGTTGGGCTGGGTAAGTAGTATGATGGCGTTTAGAATAATTACATCTACCCATAGGCCTATATAATGAACATATAAAATGTCACTGTTACACAATTAACACTTGAATACTAAATAATTAATTTGGACTAGGTAAGTAGTATGATGGCGTTTAAAATAATTTAAACATTTATTATTCACACCTACCAATACCAATTATACTAGTATATTATATGTGTATAAAACGTTACTGTTGTACAGTTGATACATGCCACAATACTAAATTATGTTGGGCTGGGTAAGTAATACAATGGAATTTTTAATACATGAATAGTCCTATATTTATCTCAGGTACCTAAAGCATGTTCATACCAAATTTCATCTCAATTGGTCCAGTAGTTAAAGCATGATTGAATAACAAACGCACAAATAAACAAAAACAAACTTTCAGAAATATAATATGACTAGCTGTTACCCGTTGCGGCTTTGCCTGCAATTATAATGTAAGCAATAAAATTTATAGTCGATTTTCAAAATCAGAATAGGTCATTTCATTTTAATATATTGCTATATACAATATTATACGATTTATGGTTTTCGGCCAAGACATATAAATTTTTGCTACTCGATACGCAAAAACAGGATCATGTCATATTTTAATAAAATACTGTATTATTATAAAAAGTCATTATTATATATTTAAACTGGAATAGTATTGTGTTTATCTCAGATACCTAAAACGTGTTCACACCAAATGTAATCTCATTTGGTCCAGTAGTTAAAGTGTATTTGAATAACAATCAAATAAACAAAAACAAACTTTCAGAAATATAATATGATTAGCTGTTACCCGTCACGGCTTTGCCCGCAATCATAATATACATTAAAGATCATGCATTACCGTGTTAGGACCAACAACCGTGTTAGTTAAGTTTTGGAGTACTCTTTAAAAAAAAAAGGTTTTTTTCCTGCATCACCGTTTAACCCAACAACCGTGTCAGTTAGGTTTGGAGTACTCTTTTTAAAAAAATAAATAAAGGTTTTTTTAATGCTTCACCGTGTTAGGCCTAACAACCATATTAGTTTGCTAATGAAGTATTCTGTAAAAAAATATAAAGATTTTTCACGCATCACTATGTTAGGCCTAACAACCGTGTCAGGATATGTAGCCTAGTATTTAAAACAAAATATATAAAGGTTTTTTGACGCATCACCGTGGTAGGTCCAACAACCATGTCAGGATATGTAGTACTCTTTAAAAAAATATAAAGGTTTTTTCACGCATCACCGTGTTAATTAAGTTATGGAGTACTCTTTAAAAAAAATATAAAGTTTTTTCCATGCATAACAACATTAGGCCCAACAACCGTGTCAGTTAGGTTATGGAGTACTCTTTTGAAAAAAATAAATAAAGGTTCTTTTAATGCATCACCGTGTTAGGCCTAACAACTATGTTAGTTAGCTTATGGAGTATTCTTTAAAAAAATATAAAGATTTATCACGCATCACTATGTTAGGCCTGACAACCGCATCAGTTAAGGTTTGGATACTCTTTAAAAAAATAAAGGTTTTTTTCACACATCACAATCATAGGCCCAACAATCATATCAGTTAGGATATGTAGTATTCTTTAAAAAAATATAAAAGTTTTTTTACACATCACCGTGTTAGGCCTAATAACCGTGTCAGTTAATATACTTAGTATTCTTTTAAAAAATTTAAAGGTTTTTCACACATCACCGTGATAGGCCTAACAACCGTGTCAGTTAGGATATGCAGTATTCTTTATAAAAATATAAAGGTTTTTTTACGCATCACCGTGTTTGGCCTAACAACCGTGACAGTTAGGATATGTAGCCAAATAATCTTTAAAAAAATATAAAGGTTTTTTCTCGCATCACCGTGTTAGGCCTAACAACCGTGTCACTTAGGTTATGCACTATTCTTTTAAAAAATGGGTTTCCTATCATCCAAACCCGTGTTAGACGTATTTTTATTGTTTTACTGATCTGTAGATCAGTAAAACAATAAAAATACGTCTAAAATCAGTACAACACGGTACCGATTTTCGCCGGTAGCAATTTTGAGGTTATGTTGGTCACTTTTATTTTCTATTTTTATCGTACTTTCATATTTTGGATTAACCTGCTTTCATATTTTGGATTTTTGCTTTTGGGCACACAATAAAGCATTTTAGTAAGAAAAATATCGAAAGCTCCAATAGATGCTGCACTGCATATTTACCATTTTTTCATATAATGTAATTACACAAATATATATACTACCTTACAATTAAAGTATCCTAATAAAATTGTATATAATATATATATTCTGCACTCTGTTTTACAAACATTGAATGGTCTTAAATGAAAAATACCAGATTGTGATTATTAGATGAAAATGTAACATTAAAAACAATAATTTTGCAATAAAGAAAACATAGATTAAAATTTGTAAAATGGGATTAGATCTATGTCCATCTCAGGTGCCTAAATCTCATGTTCAGTAAACAGTAATTAAACCTAACTATAGTTAACAGATGTTACAAAACTAAAAACTGATAATTATTTTGGGCTGGGTAAGTAGTATAATGACGTTTTGTAAAACGGGAATAGGCCTATATGTACCTCTGATACTTAAACTATATACGTACCAAATTTCATCTCCATTGGTCCAGTGGTTAAAGCGTGATTGAATAACAAACAAACACACAAACTTTCAGAAATATAATATGAATTAGATTAGATTAAGCACTCTGCGTAGGGATTTCTTTACACTTAATATTGAAACTTTATTACAAAATAACAAATTGGAGTCAGTTTAAAAAAATTGTTAACTAAAATAATTGAAAATGTAAGATTATAAACAATAATTGTTTAATAAATAATAACATGGATTAAGATTTTTAAAAAGGGATTGGATCTATGTTCATCTCAGTTACTTAAATCTCAGGTCCAGCAGTTGTGATTGAATAACATTGAATAACATTGAATAACATTGATTGAATAACATGTATTTGTTATACACACACACACACACACATACACACACACACACACACAAACTTTCAGATTTATAATATTACTAGCTGTTACCCGTTGCGGCTTTGCCTGCAATTATAATATAGGCAATAAAATTTATAGTCGATTTTCAAAATCAGAATAGGTCATTTCATTTTAATATATGTTACATAAATTAAATGTAAATGTAAATATACTATTTACAATATTATACGATTTATGGTTTTCGGCCAAGAAATATACATTTTTGCTACTCGATACTCTAAAACATGGTCCTGTCATATTTTAATAAAATACAGTATTATTAAAAAGTCACTATTATTCAATTAAACTGGAATAGTATTGTGTTTATCTCAGGTACCTAAACCGTGTTCATACCAAATTTAATCTCAATTGGTCCAGTAGTTAAAGTGTGATTGAATAACAAACAAATAAACAAAAACAAACTTTCAGAAATATAATATGATTACCTGTTACCCGTCACGGCTTTTCCCGCAATCGTAATATACATTAAAGATCACGCATGACCGTGTTAGGACCAACAACCGTGTCAGTTAGGTTATGGTGTATTTCTTTTTTAAAATAAAGGTTTTTAACACACCACCGTGTTAGATAAGTTATGGAGTACTCTTTAAAAAAAATTAAGGCTTTTTTCCTGCATCACCGTATTAGGCCCAACAACCGTGCCAGTTAGGTTCTGGAGTACTCTTTTTTAAAAAATAAATAAAGGTTTTTTTAATACATCACCGCGTTAGGCCTAACAACCATGTTAGTTAACTTATGGAGTATTCTTTAAAAAAAATAACGGTTTTTTTCACGCATCACCATGTTAGACTTAACAACCGTGTCAGTTAAGGTTTGGAGTACTCTTTAAAAAAATAACGGTTTTTTCACACATCGCCATGATAGGCCCAACAACCATGTCAGTTATGATATGTGGTATTCTTTAAAAAAATATAAAGTTTTTTTTACGCACCACCGTGTCAGTTCGGATATGCAGCCTAGTATTCTTTAAAAAAATATAAAGGTTTTTTCACGCATCACCGTGTTAGGCCTAACAACCGTGTCAGTTAGAATATGTAGTATTCTTTAAAAAAATATAAAGGTTTTTTCACACATCACTGTGTTAGGCCTAACAACCGTGTTAGTTAAGTTATGGAGTACTCTTTAAAAAAAATATAACGGTTTTTTTCATGCGTCACCTTATTAGGCCCAACAACCGTGTCAATTAGGTTATAAGTACTATTTAAAAAAAAAATTAATAAAGGTTTTTTTAATGGATCACCGTGTTAGGTATAACAACCATGTTAGTTAGCTTATGGAGTATTCTTTTAAAAAATATAAAGTATTTTTCACGCATTACCATGTTAGACCTAACAACCGTGTCAGTTAAGGTTTCAGTACTATTTAAAAAAAATAAAGGTTTTTTCACACATTACCGTGATAGGCCCAACAACCGTGTCAGTTAGGATATGTAGTATTCTTTAAAAAAATATAAAGGTTTTCACGCATCACCGTTTTAGGCCTAACAACCGTGTCAATTAGGTTATGTAGTATTCTTTAAAAAATTAAAGGTTTTTCTTCATACATCACCGTGATAGGCTCAACATCAGTATCAGTTATGTTATGTAGTATTCTTTAAAACAATATATAGGTTTTTTCACGCATCACTGTGTTAGGCCTAACAACCAAGTCAATTAGGATATGTAGTATTCTTTAAAAAAATATAAAGGTTTTTCACGCATCACCGTGTTAGGCCTAAATACCGTGTCAATTAGGTTATGTAGTTTTCTAAAATAAAATAAAGGTTTTTTTCACACATCACCATGATTGGCCCAACAAACGTGTCAGTTGGGATATGTAGTAGTCTTTAAAAAAATATGAAGGTTTTTTCACGTATCACCGTGATAGGCCCAACAACCGTGTCAGGATATATAGTAGGCTATTTTTTTTAAAATATAAAGGTTTTTTCACGCATCACCTTGATAGGCCTAACAACCGTGACAGTTTGGTTATGCTGTATTCTTTTAAAAAATTGGTTTCTTATCACACAAAACCCGTGTTAGACGTATTTTTATTGTTTTACCGATTTACAACACGTTACTGATTTTCGCCGGGTAGCAATTTTGAGGTTATGTTGGTCACTTTTATTTTCGATTTTATCGTACTTCTCGTGCATTCATATTTTGTATTCTTGCTTTTGGGCACATAATAAAGCATTTTAGTAACAAAAATATCGAAAAATAAGGATATGCTTCACTGCATGTTTACCATAATGTAATTACACAAATATATATACTACCTTACAATTGGCACTCTGTGTAGGGATTTTTTTTACATTTAATATTGAAAATTCAACACAAAGTAACAAATTAAAGTCAGTTTTGAAAAAATTTCAACTAAAATATTGAAAATGTTACATTAAAAGCAATAATTTTGCAATAAATAAAACACAGATTAAGATTCTTAAAATAGGATTGAATCTATCTTTATCTCAGGTACCTAAATCACATGTCCAGTAAATAACTACAGTTAACAGATGTTACAAAACTAAAAACTGATAATTATTTTGGGCTGGGTAAGTAGTATAATGACGTTTTGTAAAACGGGAATAGGCCTATATGTATCTCTGATACTTAAACCATATACGTACCAAATTTCATCTCAATTGGTCCAGTGGTTAAAGCGTGATTGAATAACAAACAAACAAACACACAAACTTTCAGAAATATAATATGAATTAGATTAGATATTAAAAAGTATGAAATTATTAAAACTTCACTGTTATACACATAAAACATTTCACAAAACTAAATACTAAATAATTATGCTGAATTGGGTAAGTAGTATAATGGCGTTTAAAATGATTTAAAATATTTATTATTCACATTTACCATTATAGGCCCTATAATTAAATGTATAAAACGTCACTGTTGTACAGTTAACACATGCCAAAAAACTAAATACTAAATAATTATGTTGGGCTGGGTTAGTAGTATAATGGCGTTTTTTAAAGAAACAAACACACAAACTTTCAGAAATATAATATGATTAAGATATATATATATATATATATATATATATATATATTAGTTTTATTGTGGAGGCTTGAAGAAGAAGCGCTTGTGGTGAAGGGGCTATGAGACAAGTACCACTCTCATGTAATACGAGGGTTGATCAAATATAAACGAAACTGACTTTCTAAAAACTTTTCCGTTGGACATTGAACTCTAAAGGGTGGGGTTTCAGGTAGCCTGGGAGGTTTGGGACGGGCGTAGACGGGCAACATTTCCGTTCGGACCCTTCAGTATAAAACTATACAATGAGTGAGAGTGAAGTGCACGTTTCCGTGGAGCAGAGAATTATTATTAAGTTTTTGGCCAAGGAGGGGGTCAATCCGACTGAAATCTTTTGTAGATTGACGGCTCAATACGGGGACAGGACCCCCGTCAAGAGCTCGCGTTTTTGCTTGGCACAAGGAATTCGCCGAAGGACGGGAAGCAGTAGAAAACCTGAAGGCCAAATCACGATCGTCGGCCGGGAAGGTAATGGCCACTGTATTTTTCGACAATCAAGGCGCCTTTCACGTCGATTTCCTCCATCAACGACGCACAATAAATGCACAATATTATTGCGATGTTTTAGAGGCCGCAAAACAGTCTTTTCGTAGGAAAAAGAAATCTAAACCGGCGAGAAACGTCATTCTTCTTCACCATAATGCCCGACCACATTCGGCGAACGCTACGAGGCTTAAACTCGATCAAATTGGCTGGGAACCAATGGAACATCCCCCATACAGTCCAGACTTATCACCCTGCGACTATCACCTGTTTGGGCCACTCAAAGAGGCGCTTGGAGGCCAGCGTTTCGAAGACGATTCTGCGGTGGAAACCTTCGTGCTCCAATGGCTCAATGAACGCCCGAGAACTTTTTACGAAGATGGAATTAAAAAACTTCCAATCCGGTGGGAAAAATGTGTTACTCGTGCGGGAGACTATGTAGAAAATAAGTTGTATCAAGAATAATTTGTAAGTAAGCAATAAATTTTTAAAAAAATCAGTCTCGTTTATATTTGATCAACCCTCGTACATTATTTTAATGGCACGATAGTCTGTGTTTTTCCTTCTCCCGTCACAAACAGTAAGCAGGAAGCCTGTTAATCCGATTGAGGTCAAGCGTCACGGTATAACAAACGACCTATAGCAGAGTCCTAATCTTGCCTCTATGCTCCTTCATTATGCTAATCTTGACTGGTCTTTATGAAATGTTGACATTCTTTCAACATACGGTGGTGTTTCATTATTTTAATAATTTTAATAATAATCTTAAAACTAATTAACAAATTAATGGGTTACATTCAGACTTAGACTGTTATATTATATATTATGTGGTTAAGATAAAAACTGGAAAATTTGCACTATTATTATTTCAAGGAAAATTTGAACACTTAAATAGCTTCATACAATTTATTTTTTATTCACTGACATATGTTTCACCATGAGGCACCTTCAGACATAGTGAAGCTGAAAATTATGAAGTGTGCTTGTATACTAATACAGTTGATGTTAAAATTGGAAGGGAGAAAGAAAGAATTAACAATTTAAGAAGGTCAGTGAGCAACAGGTTGGTAAACCCCTAAACAATAGGCTTAAGGGAGAGAGGTTCGTTTGTTCATTTAAATTAAAAGTACCGGGTAACCGAGCTCAGCTCGTGTTGTTTATTTTTGAAAATTGTTTGAAATACTTTGACATATTTTGTTCAAAATTGTGTTAAATGATATTTAATATAATAAAATTAAATAACATGCACAAATTATTTACAAAACAATTGTGTATACATGTGAATGCGTTCAGTAAAAAATGAACATGTATTAAAAAATTATATAATTTAGCCTCTTTCTGATAAAAATTAATAAATAATTAATATACAAATATTATAAAAAAACATTATAAAACTCTGCAAATAAAATGACAAAATGATGAAAAATATTAACCATGCAAATGATGAAATATTAAAATCTTCAAAAACCGCCACGGTGGCCTAGTGGATAGCGTTACTAGACTTTCACCCCGAGGACCCGGGTTCGATTCCCGGCGAGGTCTTGGCATTTTCATACGCTATAAATCATCCCATCGTCTGCATTAGCCCAAGTGTGCACAATAGTCGGACGTTAAACACAAAAAATAAAATAATAAAATAAAATAAAATTTTCAAAGTTGTCAGGGAAATTCTTTACATTTTCATCGATCTCCATATTTGTTATCGGAACATAATTATTCGAATGTTCTTGTAATACTTCTTTCCAAATAACATTTCTTGGGTGGCGAGTCTGAATTTTGTTTTTGTGTACAAAATATTCGACAGCGATGATTTCGGTACACACGGTCAATATCGACACTAGTCTATGGAAACAAATTAGATGCGGGAAAATGTGGGGAAATTTTTTAGGGAAAATTCGACGGCCGTTTAGCAAAACAGTTTCGTATTTTATCTGTAAAAACTCTAATTTGAAACATCGTGGAAAGATTTGATGACCGCTGTTCTAATGATCTGTGTTTTATCGTAACGTAAGATTGTAAATATATATAAAAGCACGGGATACAAAACAGCGGTATCTTTCGTTCCCTGCTAGTAAACATGATCTCCAGATCTTCGTTTTGTTGGGTTTGTCCTTCACTTCTGCCCTTACAGCAGGTAAATAGCTAAGTTAACTTAAGTCTGAGTGGTATTCATATTTTCAAATTTTATTCAATAAAAAAATTTATAAATTGAATATTTTAAGTTCAAGTAGTTTATGTATTATTGATTTAATCCTGGAATCAATTTTGTTATGGACAAATAAACAAAAATCGAAATATTTGCTACATTAATTTTAACTTTAGAATTATAACGTGAATGAAAAATAGGGTGTAGTTATATCATTCTCAATATTTATTTAATCATTTTAAGGAAAACGTTGATATTGTAAACAGACATTTTAAAATTTAGTTTACCACCTGGGATATTCAACTTTCCTAAAAAAAACAATGTTATTGAACCAAAAATAAAAAATTATGTTTTCTCTTCCTTTTTGTTTTAATTACGATAATTTGTTCGGAAAACGACAAATTAACATATCTAGTTTTTAACAACACAACCTGAAACTTATTGTAGCCTATCAGTTGTTCAATGAAATCAGCTGATAGTTACAAATTAATTTTGTTGTTGTTATTTTAAGGCGAAAAGCACATTGAGGCTATTATCGCCTCCCTAAATGTACGTGTTAGTGTAAAGTGTTAAAGTCGTAAGTGTAGTGTTGTAAGTGTAAGTGTGTGTTAGACTCGGGTACCACGAGGGACGTCTATATCCTCTCAATAGGTGCAGGTAGTCTGCACTCTGCAGGGATGAATTAATAGACCTTTTACTATTAAATATTTGCCAAAATTAAATTACAGATTCATTTCATATATTTACATCGGACAAACGTCTTCGTAGTTTCCGTAGCGTAGTGGTTATCACGTGCGCCTCACACTCGCAAGGTTCCCGGTTCGATACCGTGCAGAAACATAGGAAATTTTAATTATAACTAATCTTATGTGAGACTTGCGACTCGCAAAATGTACTATTACTATTAACATAAACTTGTGCACTCACGCAAAATCCAACATCACAACTAGCCATAAAACATGAAATATGTCAAAACTTATTAACTGTGGATATTTTCTCTACATTATTTATGAAACTTCTTACCAGTATATCAAAGTCAAAATGGCGGTTTTTTAAACTTTTCCATATACATGCTTAAAATTACTATTTTAAAAATTCCATATTGCTTTGAAAATACTAAACTAATCACTTATGCTATATTTTTTTAATTGCAACTTCTTTCTGTAATTTTTAACGCTGTTACGATAGTGAAATCGGATTTTCAAAAAAATGCGCGTTAAAAAGTTGTGTTTTTAGAATTTCGAATTGCTATCACCTTGAAACGGTTGCAAGAAATTTTGCTAAGTAGGCACGATATCAAACATTGCATAGAACTTCAAAAACTATTTATAATTTTAAAGATTCAAAACGTATTCAACAAATCAGCATCAGTGGCCATTTTGTTTCCGGCCATTTTTTTTTGCTACCAAACTTAATGGATCTTTTGTATAATCACAGCATGCAGCTGTTCTCACTGACGAGATGGAATCAAATTTCCTAACGTGCCGTTTTTTGAAAATCCGATTTCACCATCAAAAAATCAACATACAATCTGCATATATTAACATTTTAAATTACAATTAAAGTATAAAAATGAATCCCTGACCTCTGCCCGATTCGGTCTACTGTTACCAACGGAATTTAAAAATTCAAAATGCTAATTTATGTAAATTTTAACGTTGATTATAATCATGTAATAGATATCTCAGTGTAAATGAAAACAGCCATGATTTTTGATCGATAAGATTTCTAAATGGCTACCATTATGAAACTGTTGAATGGATTTTGCTGGGTAAAGACACTGTCCACGCTATTACTAAAATCGACTTTTGGGCCAAGCTTGAATCAAATAGAACCAAAATTACGAACGTAAGCGTGCTAACACTCAGCAATTTATATATATACAAAGTATATATATACAATGTTTAATGCCCCCTAAAAAATTGATCTGTGGGTTTCGATCTTTTTCATTGTAAAGGTTCCAGTTCTTAATAATTAATTTTTCAGTTCTATTGATTATATATTTTGTGCAGTTTTCAGGTTAAATTCTGTTTTTTTGTGACAGTTTTTAGTAAGATTCGATTGAAAGTAATACTTTTTGTTCCACAGATGTTGAGCCTGTAAAAAGGCACGCTGTAGCCTACCTCAAGGACCCAGTACCGGAACTGTACTACAAGAAGTACATTGTTATACCAGCTGATTCCGAACAGATTTACGACCGAGATGAACCATACGATTACAAAACTGTTGGGGATCCTATACATCACTCGACACTCGACTCACATCGCAAAATTCTGAACTATCAACACGACTACGACATCAGAGTTCCGGTTCCTGTATACAAGTACGTTTTAGAAAAATCCGCTCGAGTTGCTGATGCAGCTGAATATCCTAGAAAATACATTTTAGTGCCGGAGAAACGTTTGGAGATACCTGAGCACGAGGACAAAATCGATGTTGATTACGACAAACCTTATCACAACGATTATCCAATTGTAAAAAACATTTTCCCAAATGACGATGAATATGTTGTGTACAATCGTAAATACGTTCGTTAAATATAAACTAAGGTGAAGGGTTTTGTAGCGCTGCCAAAATAATACAATGTTTATTTTATGTACGGTAATTGTAACACAAAATTTATATTTTAATAAGTTGTGTTGAAATAAACAAAATAAATGGTGTAAAACATTGCACAAACTTTCAAGCTTTCAATATTTCCTTCCGAAATTTGTTTATATCGTTTCGAATGATAAGAGATAAGGGAAAAAATCTAAATAAATTTTCAAAATTGTTACGAATATTCACAGGCTCAATTCAGTGTAACAAGTTTTAAATGAAAGAACATTTACATTTCAAAATATATATATTGGAATATTGCCTACTTCAGCACCAGTGTTCGAACAGAGTTTGATTAAAATTGGATTAACTGATTTTGAGAAAATGCATTTTGTTTTAATTTTCAAGCGTATTTTGATGAAAAGAGAGCTCGAAAACAAACATTTTTTCAACCTTAGATGTTATAAATTACAATTGCATACAAAATTTGGCTTCATCAAATATGGACATGTCAAAACCACATTTTGACTCTGTGTAGCTGAAAATGGAGCTTTTTCAGGAACATCATACTACTGTAGCAGTCAGCGGACAGAAGTGAAAACATAAAAATTTAAATAATCAGTGACCATTGCCTGTTTTTATTGGTCCATATTACTGATTTTGTTAATTTGAAATTATACACAACTGATATTAAAGAAAATATGTAGCATCTATGTACATCTTATACAAATTCAATTGAACGAACTAAGCGAGGTCTCTTTTTCGTCATTTAGTTTGTGTGTTTGTTTTTTACGTAGTTTTGGTCAAACGCATTGACAGCTTGATTTAAAAATTTTTACGAAGTTATCTTGTATAAATACCGAGCAACATATGTTACATTTTTCCCATTAATTTCCGTTTCAAAATGGCAGCCTTGTATTTAACAATGACGAGTGCAGTTGCTGGCTACTTCCTCTAACATTGGCTGAACGGCAAGACCTATTACAATTTTGACCATGACCAAGGTTATGGAGAAAGAATATAAAATTTCCAATAAAGATTGTGCAGTAACTTTTTCTCTTAATTACGGTTACCGGTTACTGGTGGAAAGTTTTCGAGCGCGTCAGAGCGCTGTCGTGGAGCGATGGCCAGGCAATAGGAACGTACTGCGAAGTAGTCCGTACTAATATAAAGCACAGGACTCGGTGGTCGATGTGACTAAGGCACCGATAAGTGTGCTGCGTTCTTTGAACTGCGTCAAGGTTCTTAGTTCTAGCCGCAGTTGTTTTACCCTTACAGTTAACGCTGATCATTCATCCTTATTAGAGTAACGACTAATAAAATATGAACGTTAACAAAAATTAGTACCTTTGTACTGAATGCCCAGTTTAGCTATCAAATTATTCGTCAATAATTTAAATATTTATTAAAAGAACTTATTCTTATTCAATGTGAAAGATATATTTGACTGCACTCTACAATTTTATGCCAGAAAAAATGTGTTTATAACAACGGTAATTATAATTTAAATATTTATTAAAAGAACTTATTCTTATTCAATGTGAAAGATATATTTGACTGCACTCTACAATTTTATGCCAGAAAAAATGTGTTTATAACAACGGTAATTATAATTTAAATATTTATTATTCAGCTTATTTACATAGATAATTTTAAAACAAAGCTTTTTAATGAACAAAAGTAATGTCAGTAACGGTTTTTTAAATAACGCCACTTAGTTTCATAAGCGCTAAGCTACAAATGCACTACAAACAGTCAGCTTACTGATTGACTTAAATTCATTTCAAAAATACTAATAATGAGTGCGTTTTTACATGTGTTTGTGCTATTGCAAGTCCTATTACAAAACGAACAATAAAATACTACGCGTTTTTGTGAAGAGGTGAAGTGAAGAGGTTTTCACTTAAAAAGTAATAGATTGAGGCTGAAAAGGACACAAGATAAGATGCAGTCCTGCTTCGATTTATAGTAATTAATATAAAACTATAACCGAGTGTTTATGTTCCACTAATCAACGTAGGCTGAGTCCATGGCAATTCCATTTTAGCTTTTCCTGAGTTTAAATATTTGTAAAAAAACCATCAAAAAGTGATACTAAAAAGTCAGGATCGGTGCTCATTTCGATGTCCCGGGTCCTGGGTCTTACTATGATGGCTGCTCCGGTAGCTCATTTTCTAACTGAAATTCGGCAAAAATAATAAACAACGGATCGGAGCTGAGACAGTTGTAATAAACAAATATCTAACACTGTAAGTAGTGTTATAAAGATGTGTAAGGTCGGGTGGCTACCAAATCCGCTTCGGGGCTGCGCTGAGAGGAGTCAAGTGCCGTCGCATGGCTCTGCTTCGCTTTCAGTAGCCGTACTTACATTAAAAACAACAGGTTAGGTTTATAATGCGTAGTCCGCTCCGCTCCGCATTTGGTGGCCAATCAGCTATTAAGTTCCACGATGCGTAATAATACTGTATACGATGTGTTTCAAGATTTGTAATGATCCTGTGGCTAGTAGTTATTGACGGATTTCCATTAGATTTTTTTTTTTTTTTTTTTTTTTTTTTTTTTTTGTTTAACGTCTGACTATTGTGCACACTTGGGCTAATGCAGACGATTTATAGCATATGAAAATGCCAAACCCTCGCCGGGAATCGAACCCGGGTCCTCGGGGTGAAAGCCTAGTACGCTATCCACTAGGCCACCGAGGCGGCTAGAGCCACCATCATGGTAATACCCAGACCTGAAAACTTGAAGTGAGCGCCGATTATGACATAGGCCAACCGATCACTTTTGAATAGTCGGTAAACTTATTACCTTAGTCAAATTTGATTCGCCACAAATATCGAATTGACAAGTAATAGCAAGGATAAAAATCGTTACCAGTAAAATTCATTTAACAGTTTCAAAATGGCGTTCATCTAAATTCTTTTGAAATGCATAACGTTATTGTCTTAAATCTTTTTGAAATCCGATTTCACCATCGTAATCAGGTATAAAAACTGCATAAATTAGCATTTCAAATTTTCAAAATTCCTTTAAGAAATCTAATTTGACGGCGGTTATATTTTCAATGTAATTTTAACGTATAAAACGCTAATGTGTGCAGTTTGTGATGGTCAGGTCAGAGTTTCAAAAAGTAGGATAAGATAAAGGAAAATACTTTTGGAAATTCGCTTCCATCACGTCAGCGAGACAGCTGAGTGCCGCGATTATTCTGGTTTTTGGCTTTTGCAACACTATACAAAAATGTTACGAAAATGTGTAATTATTCTACATTAAGTAAGAAATAACTAATTAACTTTTCTCTTTGTATGTATTATCAATAACAGTAACATTAATTCAAATTATTAATATAGTTTGGTTATAACTGATACAAATGGATTTTCAATAACTATCGAGGAAAATGTAGGGCCTACTTAAGGCAATGTTACACGAACCCGCTAATGACTAGACTATAATGATAAGATGCCATCTTACACAGGTAGCTCTCCTATATAACTCCTCTTAGGTCCACAACACCATTAGTTTAAATACAATAACAGATAGGCCTATATGTGAAATGAAATGAAGTCTCCAATTATATTGTGCTTTGTAATTGTAACAAGCGGTGGATTGGCTCAAACTGCAGGTAAATTATTAATTTTATGCAAAAAGTTAGATATTTATTTGTATTATTCTAAAATGACTATAACGTTAGTTTCCTTTTTCTATACCTGAAGAATTATTATGTTTCACATACGTTTTAAATTTCCGATAAATAAATAACAAATGAATGCGCACCCAACTGTCTCGCTGATGTGACTCTTTTTGAAAAACCGATTTCGCCATCTTAATCAGCAATAAAATCTGTATATACTGGCGTTTTAAATTATCAAATTTCATTGAATGTAAGAAAATTACCAATTTTACAATTTCAAAATGCTAATTTATAACGCTGATTACGGTGGTGAAATCGAATTTTTTTCAACACAATTAACGATAAAAAAATTTATAAATATTGAAATATTTGAAATGGTCCTCCATTTTTGAAACTGTTGTAAGAATGTTACTAGTTAAAGATCTTGTCCAATAAACTATTACCATAATCGATTTTCGTGTCAAGTTTGAATCAAATCGGACCAAAATATCGCAAATGAGCGATTTTCGTATATAAGTTTGAATCAAATCGGACCAAAATATATATATGTATATAGCGCAATATATATATATATATATATATATATATATATATATATATATATATATATTGTGTGTGTGTGTGTGTGTGTGTGTGTGTGTGTGTGTGTGTGTGTGTGTGTGTGTGTTTTAAGGCGAAAAGCACATTAAGGCTATCGCCTCACTAAATGTAAGTGTTAAAGTTGTAAGTGTAGTGTTGTTAGTATAAGTGTGTTAGACTCGAGTAACGCGAGGGACGTCTAAATCCTCTCAATAGGTCCAGCTAGTCTGCACCCTCTGCGGGTGTGTGTATGTGTATGTAAAAATTCAAATTCAAGAACCTCTCAAAAAGTGATCTAGAGTTCAGGATCGCTGTTCAATTCAAGGTCCCGGGTTTGGGTCTTACCATGATGGCCGCTCTAATAGCTCATGTTTCCAGTGGAAATTCGGTGATAAACGCTACATACAGCTGTATTGCTGAAGTGACAACAATATCACAATAACTTTTTTACCTTTGATTTTGTTTAACTCTTTTCACCATTATGGGCCTAATCAACGCAAAAGTCTGCATAAATTAGAATTTTACAACTTTACTCAATGATTAATATGATTTTAAGAAAAGTGTGGATAAGATGTTATAATTTTTTGCAATTTTAAATGGTCGCCATTTTGAAACTGTTAAAAATCAATTTAAGTACCAAGACCGAATTAAACCTTACCAAAATGTATTTTGAGTGTTGACAAACACGTACATACATATGACAAACTATGTATATTATTAAACTGTACATTTTATATACAGTATATACATTTAAACTGTACATACATATGTATTAAATGTATGTACATTTTAACGGTGCCTTACAAAGTAATTTATCGGTTAATATCGATGCTCATTTCAATGTCCTTGGATCTATCGCCTCAATTTTGATCCAATCTGATTCAAACTTGGAACTAAATTCGATTTTTTGAATAGCTATGATAAATATTTTACCCAGAAAAATCCATTTAACAATTTCTAATTGGCGGTATTCAAAATTTCTAAAAATAATTATAACTTTCTCGTGTAATACTTTATTTGAAAATATGATTTCACTACCTAATCAGCGTTAAAATCTACAAAAATTAGAATCACATAAAATACAAACGACAACGACCAATTTACTAAATTTGAAATAGAAGGAATTATTTTTGGTTTTTTATTTATTCCTGAACCGTGATTTTTGTTTCAGATTTTCAACGCTTACTAGAGATATTAATTTTAATTTAATACCAATATTTGAGCATGATCTGATTAACCGATTTTGAGAAATTATGCTGATTTTCCGAGAGACACCCCGGCTATCCATGTATATTCAGACTGATTTTTGAGGAAAACATTTGCGTAAAGTTCAATAGAACGACCGATTTTGGTTAAATGTGATTAAGTACGTGTATTTAGCCTACACCGCAGAACAATTTTTTTAACTTTTTCAAGATCATTTCTCAAAGTTTTAATTATAAAACTTTCAAAACTAACAAAAATTACATTAACTTAAGTTCTGCGCTAACGATTTTCATCAAATGTTATTTAATTTATGTTTTCGTTCTTAAGTATCTAAACAAAACATATAGATCACTCTATAAAAAAAACTGTAGAAAAGGCAACAATTTAAAAATTCAGTTGATAAGATTTTGTTTAAATTTTGAATAAATAATTCATAAAATTATAACAATTAACGAATTTGAATTAAAGACACTGCGACTGTCAGGATTTGTTTTCTATTTACTGTAATATGTAAAGTAGGACTTACTATTATTCCAAATTAGGTACAATGTTTTCACTCATTCACAGTTATTGTTACTGTAATGTTTAATTTTGTTTTTCGATTTAACGTTGAACTTGAGTAATATATCAAAACGTTAAGCGAAATCTTTCAGCACTAATTTTTGAGACGATAGTAATTTATTTCGAAAAACATCCGACATATGGCCAAATTTAAAATAATCGAAGTTGTTCAAGTTATATTTCTTTTTAATTAATTGCACGTGCTCCTTAAGTCGATACAATTTGCTTGCACTGTTCTTTTTAAATAATTATACTTCTTGAAAAGAATCTATACATTTTCCTTATTACTACCACGTGTTTTACTTTTCATCACTAATTTATGGTGTGTTTTTTCTTACAGGAACCCCTTTACCGCTTGATGGAGAAATCAAAATTCCTAATGGTGCTAACATGTCACGTGATACTGTTACAAATACAAAAGTGACAAACGATCAGGCAACCAGTCATCAAACAAAAACGTCAACCAATTTAAAAGATAACACGAGAGTAAATGATAATTTGCATGTTATCAGAGTGCTCAAGGAGGGTTTAAAGGCTGCAAATGAAGATAAAATTAACAATTCAAACAACGAAACATCAAAGTTTTCAAAAAGATCAGCTAACCAAGCGCCAAATAATCACAACACAGAATCCAAATCTTTACCAACCGGTTACCTAGTCGAACCGACGTTCGACGAAGAACTAGATATTTACAAATCAATAGTGGAAGCAGGTGCGAAACAATCTCAGCAAATAAACAGCTCGAATTTCTATAACGCTGGGAAAATGTCAACAAAAGCGACAGGAGGTGCGGAAGTACAGGCGAATTATTCGAAGGATGAAACCAGTTACAAAGCTCTGGACGATATCCAATTCCCACACGACCTTATCGAAGAGAAAATTACACCGAAACTTGAATCACACAAAGTAATAACTACTTATAATTATAGCTCGATTACTTCTGGAAGTGACGAGCCTAAAAACGTATCAGTTGTTGTAATCAAAGAGAGTAATCATAACGGAGCCGGAACCCATCTTCTATCTTCAGCTGCCGAAGCTCAGAACAGCGGTAAACACTCAAGTTCTTCCTTTCAGTCGAGTTCATCGCTGTCACAAAGTTCTGCGTCTGTCTTGCCGCAGCTGATTTTAAACAACAATGAAGTTTACAACAATAACCGACAAACGAATGCAGATCTAAACACGTCCGCGCAACTCAGTTCAAGCGGTAACAGTCACAACGGCGTTTCGTACTCGGTAACGAAGTACCAGTTCGCCAACTCGAAGTCTCAGGACGAAGATCGAGGAAGCGGGTTCAATACGGTAAATACTGAAGAAGCCAATCAGCAGAAAAAAATCAGAAAGTTCTGTGGTAATGTACAAAGAAAGCAGTGCAAATAATTTACAACACTCAAGTATAAGTGATCAAAAATCATCTCAGAATTTACAAGAAAATTTACAACAATCATTGACAAATGGTCATTCAACTGTAAGCGCTACAAGCGAGGGAAATAGAAATAAAAATCTAGCTTATCAACAGACAAGGTTCGGCAATCAAAAATTGTTTCAAACACAAGAATCTCTGGAAAACGTACACGGTCAAGTATCTGCGTCCGCTGAAGGTGCTTATCAACAATACACCAAAGGAAACGATTACCAGAACACGGTCAAGTTTAAACCTGTCTCGAGTGTGATAAAAGACACAGAAACATCCACGTCAGAGCTTAATGACACGTCCAGTTACTTGTTTCAATTTAACGGCCCTAACTACATACTGTTACCGGAGAAACCAAATTTACCGCAAACCTACGAAGGAGATAATTTCGTGAAAATCTATTCGACCAACACAAATGGACAATCTCAACTGCAATACGCTCATTTGTCTGAAGCAAAACCTACATCCGGTCACAGTCATTTATTAGACCAAAAGTATATTGTTCATCCTTATGTAAACACAGACAAATTAGTTCCTGAACATTTGTACCCATCACAGTCAAGTGAACACGGAACACAAAATCAAGGAAACTCGCCGGGTGTAATTTTACACGGACAAGAACGTTATCCTGGAGGACAATATTACAACAGGCAGGAGAGCCAAAGCGATTCAAACGAAAAGAAATACTTGGAACACGCGAGTAAATATGGTATGTTTTATGATTCTAAAAACATGCAAAACTTTGAAAAAACTAACTATTTTAAAGAAACACCGAAATATATACAAGATGGTGTTCCTTATCCAGTGAGAATACCGCTGGACTCGACACACGCTGCTTCTGATAGTGCACACCAAACATCATACTTTAAACCAGTATCAAATTATGAGCGGTTGCAAAATCAAAATTACCTTTTAATACCTGCAGATACCGCCTCGCAAACATCTTCCAACGATCATTCTTCTTATCCATTAAGAAGACCTGCAGATTCATTCACGTCAAAGTCAGAAGGCGATTTGATAAATCACAAATACGTTTTAATCCCTGCAGATAGTACTTTGCATAAACAGTTAGTTGTTGACAATGAAGGCTCAACACTGCCTTATCCGTTGAGAGTACCATCAGTCTTCACTGACTCTGCAAACTACGAGAAATACGACTCACATCAAATATCAAAAAACACGCAGAACTACGTGTTAGTACCTGAAGACTCTTTGACTGAACACCTGGCCTCGGTTGACGGCGGTTTTTCAAAATATATACGTGTTCCTAAACCGTTACGTGTACATTCGATTTCCGAAAGTGATGAAAGAGACAATACATACCAATCGTCCCAACTGGAAGGAGTAAGTAAAACAAATTATGGAAACCCAAAAAATTACATGCTCATTCCTGATGGCACTTCTACATCTGATGCTTCTTCTCAACATAAACACGAAGATGGTTTGTATCCAACAAGGAGACCGTTGGATAGTGTTTCTGAAAACGGCGAAAGGCATTCGTATCAAACAGCGCAAATGGAAGGAAAAATCAAAACATCAAGTTATGAAAATTCGAACAGCTATAGTTTCGTACCAAAAGGTTTACACAAATCTGTCGCGGATTTTGAATCTCCAAGACACATTCATAAATGGTCACCTTCGTCCGGTCAACAAAGGGAAACTTTCTACAGAGAGCCTTCAGGATATTTACGACCTCTGGAGGATATTTCAGATTCTTATGCTTCAGGATCGGATACTGAATATAACTTGCCAAATTACAGGAAGTATTACGTAGTGCTTGGACCTGAAGAACCGGTCATCTCACATCCTTCAGCTGTCAGAAGGAATGGATATCGTCCAGTGTACAGGAAGTATATCACTGATAAACATTTTATTTTGGTGCCTTTTGAAGAATCTTTCACAAGTAATCAACGACCGTTAGTGAAAAATAAATAACTTTACTGTTTCTTAATAAAAATTTATAAATTGTTAAAGTAATATTTTGTTCTACTTAGTTTAAAAATTCTATATTTTACTTGACAAATTTTAATTTTTAATTTAAAACATTATTTTATGTTTTTTTAATTAGGTTTTAAATAGTCTTCTGTTATACTCATGTGTAAAAATTGTAACAAAAAGCAAATGTAACAAATTTCAATTATTAATTTACGTGTTATTTAACAGTAATTATATTGTTTTGAAACAACAGTTTTGTTTATGTACAATCACAAAGCCGCAATCCGATGGTGATCAATTTAAAATGTGCAGATTTTAACGCTCATTTCGACAACGAAATCACATTGTCAAAAAAAGGATAATGTCATTATTTTTTAAGACATTGAATATTTTGAAACAGCTAGGTGACTTGTCTAACCCACTGCCAAAATCAATTTTAGAGCCATTTTATTTTCTTCTGATTAGATCAATTTCTGATTAGATCAATATTTACGTAATGCTAATCAACACGTTTTTGAAAATTTTATAGTGTCAAAAAATGACAAAAAACACATTATTTTTATTTCAGATTATCTTTAAGCCCGATATAGTTTTTTCTTTAACGCCTTTACTTTATGCCGGATGAAAACAACTCACGCTAGTTAAACTAGGACATAGTAAAGCTTATGCCAGTAACTCGGTCTCGAACCTTCGCCCTTGACTTATATTTACTCTCTTACTTTAATATGCGCGGTGAAGTGCAATGTTAGCCTGTAATTTGATATTAACAGTAAAAATAGTATCAAAACACAAATGTCTTTATCCTTTTTCATTTCGGTAACATCTTCAAAGGGATACCTAATAATTAGACGTTACTTCTGTTTGATTTGTCACTGAAGATGGTAATTATGTTATCGAAACATGTAACAGGGTAAAGTAAGTTGACTAACTAATCTATTCTGTTCATATAAAATTAGTTATCACCGAAACGTGTAACAGGGTAAAGTAAGTTGACTAACTAATCTATTCTGTTCATATAAAATTAGTTATCACCGAAACATTACTAAAGTAAGTTGACTAACTAATCTATTCTGTTCATATAAAATTAGTTATCACCGAAACATGTAACAGGGTAAAGTAAGTTGACTAACTAATCTATTCTGTTCATATAAAATTAGTTATCACCGAAACATGTAACAGGGTAAAGTAAGTTGACTAACTAATCTATTCTGTTCATATAAAATTAGTTTCTTTTCATTTTTGTATATGTAAAATACGCCAACATGTAAAAAAATGTCACATGTTAGGGTTAATGTACAAACAGTGCTCTATGTATATTTTTTACAAAATTTATGTTAACAAAACACTGTTTCATAGAGAACAAAGTTTGTTACACCAACTTATTACGTCAGGAAGGAAACTGAATTATGTGTTTATATTTTTTTTCATTAAGCTACAAATGGCGTCATTAGTTTTGCCTCTTGGGATAATACCTGTTCTTCCAATAGCTTGTTTTAGTTTTTCCAATGCAGTATATTGATACTTAAATATGTACGTTTTTGTTTATTAAAACAAAGCGAACAAAAATTTGCAAATGTAGCAACTTAAAAGCCGTGAATTCTTAAAATCCGCAAAGCCTAAAATATATTTTCAGTGATATGTGTGTGTGTGTTTGTAGTTTTTGGTTTATCTTAACGTTCTATTAACTTTTTACCTGAGTTTTTTAGAAATTTTACATCAGCTACTCATTACTGAACTCTGCATAAATTTTAAATTTCTTAAACTTGTTTTTTTAAAAAAACAAAAGAATGAACTCAGCTTACGTGCGGTTCAAATTTAAATTTCAATACAATTTTAAATTATATAAATGCTTATGGAGACTTTAACGCTGTATAAGAATGACGGTATACGTTTTTTTTTAAAGTTAAAGATTAAAAAATAACATTTTTTATATTTTAAGTTACGTCATTTTGTAACTACTGAATGGATTTTTTTAAATATAAAACTTGTCCAAGTTATTTTTAAAACCTATTTTTGCACCGTTTAATTTTCGCGTATCGAAAAGTTCGTGTGTATTGTTAGAGTTTACTAATGTGCTTTACGTATCTTCCAGACAGCTGAATGGCCTGATTAGCTTTATCACAACTGGTAACTGACTTACAAACAAGTGATTAACTTTCATTTTTTTTCAACACGGAGTCATCCGACAAGTTTTGACCAAAATTAGCTGTTTTTTACTCAGGTTAATGACGCACGGAAATGCATTATCATTCCGCCTGAAGGCTTCAGACTTTGTATAAATCGGTCAACAACTTAAAAATGAAACACACACTGGAGACACAAAATGCAGGCACTAATAGTGTTTGTACTTCTGTTGTCTGCTTCTGTTCGGGCTGATAAGGAAGGTAAGACTTATGATTAATGTAATTGGAACGCGTTGTGTCTATCGGTAATAATTCTGTAGCGCCTAAACTATAAATCTGATGGATTTGAAAAATGACATTTCGCAGAGAGATCGAGGAATCGGTACAGGGTGTCCAAAAATTATCCATCAAACTTCGGGAAATTTTCTAGGGATCAAACAAGATAAACTACATCTTGCTATTTCGCTTGTAGTGTCAGTCTGTCTGTCTGGGATTTTTACAAATTTAGTTCTCAATCCATCCTTGTTAAAGATAGCCAAAAGATGAAAGTAACCACCCAGTGTAGATGTACAAGAACCTGATAACTCGATGAACAAAGTTCAGGAAACATGATAAAACATTTCTTAAGATACTTTTTACAAGCCCAAATTAACAACCTGGTTTCAAAACCGTAATCAGCATTAAAATCTACAAAAAATTTAAATTTTAAAAATAAATATTTTTAATTTTAAAATTTTCCTGACTGCGGTAGAAAACTCATTTTTTAAACATCAACAGATTTTTTTAATTTAAAATGGTAATTTATGTAGAATTAACGCTGATTACGATGGTGAAATCAGGTATAATATAAAGCTGAAAGTGGGTGTGTGTGTGTGTGTGTGTGTGTGTGTGTGTGTGTGTGTGTGTGTGTGTGTGTGTGTGTGTGTGTGTGTGTGTGTTCATTACCAGAATCCAAAAAATCGATTTTGGTGATAACATAAGCAAATTCGTTACACAGAAATATCGGTTAGCTTCAAAATAGCGATTATTTCAAATCTTTAAAAATGCATGTTTTTTAAATCTAATTTCACCATCTTAATCAGCGTTGAAAACTTAATTTAAATTCTTGAAATATGAAATATAATTACACTGTATCAGGATTCATTTTGTATTTTCAATATAATTTATGAATTGAAACAGTAGTAAATGAATAATTTAATGTTGATTATGATGATAAAATCATTTTTTCAAAAAAAACGCTAAGGTAAAAAAATACTTTTTCAAATTTGCTTCCATCACGTCAGCGAGTGAGCTGCGTGCGGAGATTTTATAATAACAACTATCTAAAACAAATCATCGACATGTGTTATGATATTTTTACGGCGTTTAAAATTAGTGTCATAAAATTAGCACCGAAAATGACCTCCAATACTAGTCTTCGGTGCAATAAGTAGAAGATTTAAAAATTGTATTTCACAATAATTATTATTGTTAAAATTTGACTAAATGAATACTTGAAATTTTAAATTAAATTGAAAAAGCTAATTTATACCAAGTTTGATCGCTAATAACGATTGCGCAATTGAAATTCGCGTTTCGTACAATCTGTTACAGAAAACAATGTTTATGTAAAGTTCCGTTACGTAACGTTATTTATTGCTGTAACTATTTGAAAATTTATTTCCTCCACCATAACAAGGCAGTTGAGTAACGTGATTTTCACAAATCGTAAGCTATGCATAAATGAATGCTGTATTTATTATTGACAAATATTTTATGAATATTAAATGTAATGCTTGTTATAAATGAACTTTTAAAAGAATTTGTTTTCAAATATGCTTACACATTTCACTTACATGTATTCAAATCCGTTTTTAAAATCGCAACACAAGTGTAAAACTACTTTACATGTAAAAAAAAATATTAGTATTTAATTTTCACCGCAGGAAGTTATTAAGCGCTCAGAAAAGTAACACCATGTTTACTAGTAATTCAAAGAACATTAGACCTCGCAGTACATTTTTAACTAATTGCCTGCCTCCGTGACAGCGCTCTGACGTGCTTGAAACCAATTTAACCGGGAAAATGACTAAATTTACTGGACATTTTACGCTATTTCTCTATGAAGTGGTCTTACCGTTCAGCCATTATTACAAAAATATATCCGGCAACAAAATTTGTCATCGTTAAATCAGAGGCCGCCATTTTGAAACTGAAGCGAATGGGAAAAAATCTTACACATATTCGAGCTTGTACTTTCACGCCAAATTTCAAACCAATCGGTCAATGCGTTTAGCCGTAACTTCGTAACAAACACACAAATGAAGCACCGAACTGTCGAGTTGAAACAGATATCTCGCTTCGCTCGGTTAGTGATTACTCTATTTTATGTTTTAAATATTGCTACTGTTATTTATGTTATTTAAAATATTTATGTTATTATTTTTGTTTAAACGGTCATTACCAACATTAGTGAATATAAAACAATACGCGACGTTTCGAGAGAATAGACAAGCTTTCGTTCTCACACGCTTGACTTAAAGCATGAACTTAACAAATAAAATTTAATCCTAAATGTATAAATGTTAAAAATATTACATTAAAAACTAGAAACAAACACTCATTACACTAAGACATGTGATCAGCGGGACCACAAGTCACGTAACTGCACAACAGCTGACAAAATACCGTATCAAAACAGGGATGTATGTTGGTCAAAAGTAAGCAACTTACTGATGACCGTCCAACCAACACTGGGCGGAGGGAGTCTAACTGGTTAGGGTTACACTCTCTAAAAATTCCTAGCCTGGAATCTAGCAAAGACCCCTCTTTTTTTCAATCGTTAAGACCTTTTCATTTAAAATTATGTTTATTTTTAAGTAGGGTTATTTATAAAAATTTTACTTCTGTATTGGTTTATTGTTATGGTTGTTCGTTAGCTACAATTATTTTTCTTTTATAAAAGTTATTTTCCTGGTGTATTATGTTTTTCTCTTCCCAACTGAACGTATTGATTTTTTAACCATATATGTGTTCGGCGATTTTTTTTTTTTTTTATTTTCTAGTTTATGTTTTAACAACAATACTCCATTGTTTTTCAGTTCAGAAGACAATTACGTCATCAGCAATAACAAAGGAGTCATTTACTTCGAATGAAAATGAAATAAAAACATTTAATGTTGACTATTCAGATGTTAACAACAATGAAGAAAACAATGAATCTTTTTCAGCCCGAGTGTTTGATCCCACTGATTTTATTCCACACTTACGTGGAATTAAAACTTCAACATTGGGAAATTTCAAACCGTCAACTGTCAACTCTGAAAGCAATGTAACAAACAACATTAGACATCTGTTACCCGGAGCGGAAAATTTATCCTCAAGCTATGCGCTAACCCAAAAAAGTGATGGTTTTTCTAGATCTAAAGCGGCCGCTTCGTCAAGTAGCGTACGATTTGGTGGCGCTGTTAGGTTATCATCTGCCGAAACCGGATCAAAATCATTTGGTAAAGCAATTGGTGGTTATTCGTCTTCAAGCGAAATTAGTAATAGTAGAAAATTTAACAGTAATAGTAGAAGATCCTCAATGGTAGCCGAAAGACTTGAAACGTCAGGATCAATCGTAAGTAGTGATGGTAAGTCACGTATTGTTGAATCAGATTCTTCTGGTTTTGGAAGCGAAGATTTGGTTAAAGTTTACTCTGAAGAATTTAATATAGGTAAAAAAATTACTGACTTTTCAACTTCAAAAGCGACACATACATTCAATGTGAGCAAAGATAGTGGTGCCTCTTCAACTGAAACATCGATATCTGCAGCATCAGGAGTAAAAACAGGAAGTGGAAACTATTCACATTCAGAGAGCAATGCAACAGATTTTTTTGTAAATAAGATGCATGCTGAATTTTCTTCTGAGTCTACTCAACCTTAAAATACCGGAAGCAAGTATCGGTTTTCACAAGATTGGAGCAAATACAACACACTCGAGTGCTACAGAATTTCTCGGAGTTGCAGACAATGTTACATTTTCAACTCAATCTTCAGCGTTTGAGACTTTAGGAGCAACAATGGTGAAATCAGAAAACACTTCAACAAGATTTTACGGAAGGAACGGAAGCGCTGAAGCTAATTCTTCAGCAGGATTAAGTGCGTCAGGATCCATCAAAGAAGAAATTGCTACCCACACTATATCAAGATCCCCAAATGAAAATGATAATAGAGAAATCAATAAAGTTGAAAAAACTTTGAATAAAGAAAAAACGAATTTTCCAAAAGAAAAGAATTTAAATAGTAATCAAACCACTGAAGTATTTACATCGGAATTTGGCATTGTTCCAACAGTATTCGAATACGTATTAAGTGAATGTGATAATGAGACTTATTGCGGAGGAAAAAGTAGCGCGGCAGAAGTTACAGAGAATGTTGGTTTAGGAATTTCAAAAGGAACCGAAACAGCAAATGGTGCTTCGGAAAGTAAAGTAGAGTTCGGAATATCAAGGACAATTAGTGCTTTAAATGAAAATGTTTTAGGTAAAATTGGATCATCAGACAGAACGTCTTCATCTGCAGCAGCAGGTGCGCAAGCAGGAGTAGGAAATGCAAAGGAATTTGTAACATCAGCATCATATTCTGGAAGCAGTGGCAATGGGATAATAATAACACAAACAAATACTAAAGATAGAATTGGTGGTTTTGTATTTTCTGGAGGAAATACATCTAATGCTATTGTAGCAAATACTTCATTGAACGATTTGTCTCAGAACCAAACTACTAACAATCGTATTGGAGGGTTTGCATTTACTGGAGGAAATACATCTGATGCTATTGTAGCAAATACTTCATTGAACGATTTGTCTCAGAACCAAACTACTACCAATCGTATTGGAGGGTTTGCATTTGCTGGAGGAAATACATCTGATGCCATTGTAGCAAATACTTCATTGAACGATTTGTCTCAGAACCAAACTACTACCAATCGTATTGGAGGGTTTGCATTTGCTGGAGGAAATACATCTGATGCCATTGTAGCAAATACTTCATTGAACGATTTGTCTCAGAACCAAACTACTAACAATCGTATTGGAGGGTTTGCATTTTCTGGAGCAACAACAACTGATTCAGGTAGTTCATCTGGAGTTATCAAAGATGTGATGGGAAATGGTAGTGCATCATCAGAAGGCACTTTTTCGTACGGAGTTATTATAAGTGGACAACAAGGACAAAATAGTACTATTGCACTACCAGGAGCGAATATGTCTTCAGAAGTTGTGACTAATAATCGCATTGGGGGTTTTGCATTTTCTGGAGTAATTGCAACATCTAGTACAGGATCAGGGAATGAGAACAGTCATGGAGGTATAATTGGATCAGGAGCAACTGCAACTAAAGAAACTAAAGAATATGGCAATAACGCAGGTGTAGCTCCATCAGGAGCAACTGCGACAACAGGAACTGGAGCTTTTTACAGTCATGGTGGTATAGCTGGATCAGGAGCAATTGTTACAGAAGTAACTGAAGGTAGTCAAGGTGGTATAATTGGATCTGGAGCAACTGCAATCTCAGAAGCAGGAGGATACTACAACCACGGTGGTATTGCTGGATCAGGAGCAGCTGCAATATCAGGAACTGGAGGGTACAACAGTCATGGTAGTATAATCGGGTCAACAGCAACTGCAACAGCAGGAACTGGAGGTTATTACAGTCATGGTGCTATAGCTGGATCAGGCGCGACAGCAGGAACTGAAGGGTACTATAGTCAAGGTGCTATAGCTGGATCAGGAGCAACTGTAACATCAGGAACCGGAGGATATGACAGTCATGGTGTTATTGTCGGGTCAGGAGCAACTGCAACAGCAGGAACCGGCGGATATTACAATCTCGGAGGTATAGCTGGATCAGGAGCAACTACAGCAGCAGGAACTGGAGGTAGTATAACTGGATATAATCACGGTAGTATAGCTGGATCAGGGGCAACTGCAACAGCAGGAACCGGAGAATACTACAGTCATGGTGGTATTGCTGGATCAGGAGCAACTACAACATCAGGAACAGGAGAATATTATAATCACGGTAGTATAGCCGGATCAGGCGCAACAGCAGGCACAGGAGAATATTATAACCACGGTAGTATAGCTGGATCAGGAGCAACTGTAACAGCAGGACCGGGAGGGTACTACAGTCATGGCGGTATAGCTGGATCAGGATCAATTGTTACAGCAGTAACTGGAGACAGTCAAAGTGGTATAACTGGGTCTGGAGCAAGTTCAATCTCAGGAACAGGAGGATACTACAACCACGGTGGTATTGCTGGATCAGGAGCAACTGCAACATCAGGAACCGGAGGTTCTTACAGTCATGGTGGTATTGTTGGGTCAGGAACAACTGCAACTGTAGGAACTGGAGGTTACTACAGTCATGGTGGTATTGTCGGGTCAGGAGCAACTGCAACAGCAGGAACTGGAGGATATTACAGTCATGGTGGTATAGCTGGATCAGGAGCAACTGCAACATCAGGAACAGGAGGATACTACAGTCATGGTGGTAATGTCGGGTCAGGAGCAATAGCAGGAACTGGAGGATACTACAATCATGGTAGTATAGGTGGATCAGGAGCAACTGCAACATCAGGAACAGGAGGATACTATAGTCATGGTGGTATTGTTGGGTCAGGAGCAACTGCAACAGCTGGAACTGGAGGATATTACAGTCACGGTGGTATTGCAGGATCAGGAGCAACTGCAACATCAGGAACCGGAGGATACTACAGTCATGGTGGTAATGTCGGGTCAGGAGCAACAGCAGGAACTGGAGGATATTACAATCATGGTAGTATAGGTGGATCAGGAGCAACTGCAACCGCATTAACCGGAGGATATTACAGTCATGGTGGTATTGCAGGATCAGGAGCAACTACAACATCAGGAACTGGAGGATATTACAATCTCGGAGGTATAGCTGGATCAGGAGCAACTACAGCAGCAGGAACTGGAGGTTATTATAGCCACAGTGGTTTAGCTGGATCAGGTGCAACAGCAGGAAGTGGAGGATACTACAGTCATGGTGGTATAGCTGGATCAGGGACAACTACAACATCAGGAACTGGAGGTTATTACAATCACGGTGGTATAGTTGGATCAGGAGCAACTGCAACAGCAGGAACCGGTGGATATTACAGTCATGGTGGCATTGCTGGATCAGGAGCAACTACAACATCAGGAGCTGGAGGGTATTACAATATCGGAGGTATAGCTGGATCAGAAGCAACTACAGAAGCAGGAACTGGAGGTTCTTATAATCACGGTGGTTTAGCTGGATCAGGCGCCAATGCAGGAACTGGAGGATACTACAGCCATGGTGGTATTATCGGGTCAGGAGCAACTGCAACAGCAGGAATCGGAGGATATTACAATCAAAGTAGTACAGCTGGATCAGCAGCAACTGCAACATCAGGAACCGGGGGATACTACAGTCATGGTGGCATTGTCGGGTCAGGAGCAACTGCAACAGCAGGAACCGGAGGATACTATAATCACGGTGGTACATCTGGAACAGGAGTAACTGCAACAGCAACAGCAGGATCTGGAGGGTATTACAGTCACGGTGGTATAACTGGATCAGGAGCGACTGCAAGTGCAACAGCAAGTGCTGGTATAGGAGGTTATCACAGCACTGATGATTTAATAACATTTATAGGTAGAAAAGTTGCTGAATTACTGTAAACATGGTGTTTTTTTATAACTAATAATTTAGCATTAATAATTTTCTGCTTGTCCTAAAATGTTAAGTAAGAGTATCAAAACATCAGAAAGAAAATTTTACTTGTAATAATAAACTTTTTTGTATTTTTTAATTCAATTTACAAATAAGCTAGTTTCTTTCTGTATAACTCAACATTTTTTTCATTAAATTGTTTTTTATGTAGTCTAAAGGGTTATTTAGGTCTTTGTTATCCTTTCGTAGTTTAAAATTAGCATAGTTAATATTCTTTACAAAATTTCTCTACTGACAAAAATATGTTCTTTAAAGTCAACAAATTTGAATTCACGATGTTTTCCGTCCGAGAGTAAATCACACAGAACGAAAATAAACCCAAATAGATAAATTTAGAATCGAACAGTAAATTATGTTTATCTCTGTGCACAATTCGTCAATCGTTGTTAGAAGTTGTTTTACTTAAACCTTTATACTTACTTTCTTGTGTTAAAGGAACGGAACGCGTTTGTTAATAACCGATCTGTGTTTTGTTTGATCTCTGAAGAAAAGCATTTCGAAAAAATGATACTCTAATAACACTGGCTGTACGGAAGGCTGGAAAATACTTTGCACTTTTTATTTAAAAACGTTCAGCATTGCCATTTAAGGTCGTGTTGTAATTAAAATTGCATTTCTATTCGAGAAGGTGATAATAACTCATTACTAAGGATAAAATAGGCGCGGAAGAAGAAGACTCGTTCTGACGGGAAACAAGAAAAGTGGAAGCCGTAATATTCCCGAGAGCAATGACTTGCATGCAATGCTAGAAGCGCGAGTGTTTCTGCCTCGACTTCCCGGAGTTGAGGATGCCAATGTGGATTAGCAACACAACGCATGGGTCGCGACGTTTCTTGCATTTTGATCGCAGGTAAATTTAAAACCATGACTGTCAGAATCTCGGACTTACCGTGCGTTGCCCTGGTCAGTTAGGGCCAACTACCATTGTTACCGAACTTCCAATTGAAAATAAGCTATTTGGGGCGGCAATTGAGGTAAGATCCAGACCCGGGACTATGAAATGACAGTTGCGATCCTGACCTTGAGAACACCTATTGATAGATCAACTAAAGTTTTGTACAAGTGTGTGTGTGTGTGTGTGTGTGTGTGTGTGTGTGTGTGTGTGTGTGTGTGTGTGTGTGTGTGTGTGTGTGTGTGTGTGTGTGTGTGTGTGTGTGTGTGTGTGTGTGTGTGTGTGTGTGTGTGTGTGTGTGTGTGCAAACGTTTTAACACTTTAAGTTAGATGTTTCCAAGTGGCAGTCAGTAAATGTTTTTTGAAGAAAAGAATTGTTTTTAAATCTAAAATTATGAAAAATACTTCAAATATCGTTCAGGAAATGTATTTCTGTGTTGAAATTTGTAATAACAAATATGCATCACGAAAATGGGTCTTGTGCTAACATTGCATTTACTTGATTCAAGACTTATTTGTTTTACTGCAATGTAATTTTAAAGTTTGAATGCAAATTTTAGCAGGTTTTAACTATGATTGTTTTCAATAAAACTTGTATAATAAACAAGTTATAATTTTTGTGAAATTTGAAAAGGCAGTCGTTTTACAACTGTTGAACTGTTGGAAGGATTTTGTTGAAAAAAAGACATTTGTCTGAGCTATTACCAAAATCGACTTTTGAATCAACAAATCGAAACAAATTTGTGAACGGAAAAGTTCTATCACATACACGCATACGAGTATATACTTGTTTGTGTGCGTGCGTGTGTGTGTGTGTGTGTATGTGTGTTTGTGTGTCTGAGAGTGTGTGTGTGTGTGTGTGTGTACGTTTGTGCGTGAATGTGTGTGTGTTTGTTTGTGTGTGTATTTTATTAGCACTCTCGTTTTCGCATTTTTGTTTCAATTTTTTGTTCAAATTTGGTCAAAAAAGTTGTTTTTGTAATATCTTCGACAAGTTCGTTAAGTGCAAAAATCATTTAATAATTTTAAAATGACAACCATTTCTTCTCTTTTCTGACAATCGTGTTTTTGTTACACATTTTCAAAAAATTCTTAATTTACTATTCGTAATTGGCGTTAAAATTTGAATTTGAATTTTCAAAATCCATCGGGAAATTAATAAATTGGTTTTCAAGGCGGTCAGGTTTCATTATCGTATTTTTAATAAAAAACTAGTGTATGCAGACTTTAACGCTGATTAACAAATAATTGAAAGTTAAAGGATATAATGTTAAGTCAGTATGGTATCTGCTTGCCGTGTTCATTATAACTTTCTTCGCTCCTCTCACTCACTGACTGACTGACTGACTGACTACTCAAATATTTGTCTGCACTAAGTGTTACAGACCGTGTAATGTCGAGCGTGATTACGATCAGGAAACCAGGTCAGCAGCGTGACCGGTGTCCTGGCTCCACTTTCTATCCTTCGCTTTGTGGACGTCCTCATGCTTCGCCTGAACCAGCCGCCTTGATAGTTTCGTTTTGATTTACAAAAGCATTCCATTAACGAATTTCTATTGGAAAATGAACTATTGGAGAAGACATCATGGTAAGAATCAGGCCCGGGACCTTGAAATAAGAGCCAATCCTGACCTCTAGATCAATTTTTAATATATATATATATATATATATATATATATATATATATATATATATATGTGTGTGTGTGTGTGTGTATATGTGTATATATGTATATATATGTATATATATGTATATATATGTATATATGTGTGTGTATATATATATATAAATATATATATATATATATATATATATATATATATATATATATATGTGTGTGTGTGTGTGTGTGTGTGTGTGTGTTTGTGTAATGCGGGCATAAAAATTCTAAAAATCTGAACATTTGGACAAACGGTAATAGCTAAATTTAATTGAAAACGCTAATTTATACAAGTTTTGTTAATGATTATGGTAGTGAAATCAAATTTTCAAAAACTTTAAAGATACAAAAATTATTGTTACGTCATACGATATCGTTACTTTGAGGAAATACGCTTCTATTACATTAGCGAGACAGTTGCGTGCTGCGGTTTAATCTACAAACAATAAATGTGTGTTTTCTGCGCATTTTACTAGGATTTACTACAGTCATCCTCTTACTGAAAATAAAGTCAGCTTTTTTTATTCAGTGTTTCGCAAGTCAAGTTGGAAATTGCAATTACAAATTTGGCTAGAAGTAATGCGTACTGCGGTGTGTGTGTGTGTGTGTGTGTGTGTGTAGCGGTACAGACACTGTTATCCTGGCCGAGCCTATATAACTGCGTCCTGCGCCAGGTTCATGGCCAGATAGCTCTGCCCGCCGCCGAGAGATGGAGAGGACCACCGCTGTTCTGTTGCTGCTTTCTTCTGTTCTCCTGGTTCTTCACCTCTCTGGTAAGTCTGACAACGTTCCATTGTGTTGTGTTAATTATTAAAACAAAGTAAATCAGTACCACAGCTAAGTACGTTTGCTGTTATGATCCGAAAAACTCTTCAGTGATTTAAAAGTCAACGTACGTAAGCTTAAGTATATGGTAAAATGTTCAGAAATAAAAATGTTGTTTCTTTTCAATGTTAGTACTTACATTCCACACTGTACGTATTGATAGAGACAAGACCATTAACTGATTTCGATAAAAGTTAACACATACGCGTACCAATACTTTGCTCATAAATCGACTTTTCTCAAATGATTTTTAATGACGTCTGAAAATTAATAAAATATAACTTTCTGAAAATCATCAGTGTATAGTCCTTATGCATTCAATCAAAACTGTTTTGGAGCTATTGACCAAAAAATTCACGCAATTAATCAAAACTGGTTTTACCATTATGTTAAAAATTCGAGTTTTTTTCAAAATTTTACGTATTTAATTGAATTATAAATTGCCCTTAGGGGCCTATATGATCAAACTTTGAACTGATCTTCCGATTTTCCGGAATTTTCGACTATAGTTTTCTATTTTTAGAGAGGGACAGCAACACGTCAGCATGTGTTCAGTTACAGCTCGTTTATCCATAAATAGAGACTCACGATTTACTTTTGAAAACTTTAGCAAAAAAAAAAAAAAAAAGAAAACACTCAGGAAAACTTATTAGTTACAGTTAAAAATAAATTCAAACACAAATCTATTGGAGTTAAAATTGTAGAGTTACTATAATCATTTACAAAAAGGAAAACACATTAGTTTTCATACCAGTTATTCTTTTAGGAAAATTTAAAAAATACCTTTTGATATTATAATTTTAAATAAACTATCTAGAATTTCCACATATAGACTTATTACAGATACGACTTTGCATCGATTGAGTAAAAACATTTCTTAACTTATCGTCAGAAGTGAAACATTTTAAAAAATTAATTATTCAATGTTCATTGCTTGTTTGTACTGGTATAGTTACATTACTGATCTTATTGCTAAATTGAAATTTTACACAACTGATGTTAATGAAAATTAACACTTATTTACGCCATATCAAATAACACATCGAACTTGTACTGTATATCCAAGTGTTAATGCTCTAGTACTTGTAATGTCTGGGTTGGGCATGTAGCATAACGGTTGGTAATAGTTTAAGTATTTATATTAATGAACATAATTGTATAAAATGTAAAGGACATATTTAATTTTAAACGCTTGAAATAATTGTGTGCTAGATAGGTCGGTAATGTATTATGACGGCGTTGATTATAATTCAATAATTTATAATCTCTGTATATTATTTCTCAAAGGTTTTTTTGTCAGTATGAAATACCTCACTTATTACTGTATCAAAGTTTGTTTGTTCGATAGGCCGTTTTGAAGATTATTTTACCCTCTAATGACGAAAAGTAAGTAAAAATTAATGTTCTCTTTAAAAAATTGTACTTTAAAAAGAAGGAAAATTATAAGGTTCTGTTTTTCAAATGCTTTTTCAAGAGACCGATAATTTAAAGAAATCTTTGTGTTGAAATTTAAAACGTTCAAAAAATTAATGATGATTACGTCATAACTTCAAACAGAAGTTTTATGAAATTAATTTTTAAAAAAGGGGAAAAAGTACTGTATATAATTTTAATATCACCTGCAATAATACTAATGTTGTTACTATTTTTTATGATAGAAAGTTTTGAATTGACAAAGATTTATATTTACCTATTTCCACTTTATTACATTACGTAACGAAGTATTCGCACTGGTCACCTAGTGTAACTTATTTACGTACATATAAATATTAAATAGAGAAAAAGTTAAAATCATCAACAGATTTTGACTATCTTAGTTTCATAACCAGAAACTCACTGATTTAAATTTACTTCAAGAATAGATCTATTTGTAAACAGCAATAGCGTGACGCTTTTTACACGTTATTCACAATGCTATTGAGAGTTTATACTTTTCCTTCTTAAACAAAAATCCCCGCCTAAAATATTTTACTTTAAAAATGTTAAACGACCTTCAACAGAAAAATTAAATACTTTTTCGTTCATAAAATGTCGGCGTATGATATTATGCAAAAGTTAAATACATTAATCAAAATGTTTGCGTATATAAATTTAAAACACTATAGGCCAGGCCCTACACTTCGCCTTTTGATGTTCACACAAGCTGAAACATTTTGGTGTTTTCATTATAATTAGACCAAAGATTATAACTACACAGATCAGTACTTAGAAAAATATTTAATTAATTCAATATCTAATTAATTCTGTTCCTTATTTTACGAGAAAAAACATATTAATGTGCCTGTATATGGTATCAGACTTTTTATTAACCCTGTAGACATGAGAGATAAATCTCTATAAACACAGTTTGTTCCGTATTCTACGTTTGTATTTAAAAAATATCGCTGCACGCATCTGTCTCGCTGACATGATGGAAACGAATTTCCAAAAACAATTCTTTTATCTTAATCCTTTTTCCAAATTCTGATTTCACATCATAGAATTTGAAATTTTGAAATTGCATCAAAAATATGGAAATCAATTTATTCGAATTCTTAATTTCAACAGATTCCGAAAATTCAGAACGCTGATAGTGAAATGTGATTTTCAAAAACTTCGAATACAGCAACGTTACGAATTTTTAAAATATTTGAAACGGCCTCCATTTTGAAACTGTTGAACGGATTTTGTTGGTTAAAAAAGTTGTCACAGTTATTGCAAAAAAATTATTCATGCAATAAGTTTTGAATAAAATCGGACCGAAATTGCGAATGTGATAAGCGCGCGCGCGCGCACACACACACACCTACACGTGCGCACGCGCGTTTTAAAAGTTAAAATTTTAACAACCACTAGAAAAATAATGTGATCCAGGATAGGCGGTCATTTCAAGGTCTCGGGTCTCGGTCTTACCATGATGGCCCGGTGAAATTGTTTTAGAGTCTAGGCTGTATTCACATCAGATGTTAATAATCTTTTCAAGGTTAGACTACGTGATTCTATTATATACTTCTTTAATGGCTTAAAAACGAAGCTGCCGGCTACGTAATATGCTGTTTAATTGTTTCTTAATTACAGCTATTCAGTTCCATTTATGATTACACTACACCACCTGTTGACTGAGCTACGCTGTGTACAAATTTTATATTAGATTTTTAGGTTAGGTTAAGTTAAACTCGTTTTTCTAATTAAAAACAATGTCGCTAAAAATAACACCGACCGAGATAAAGTTTTTGAGCCCAAAAATGTGTTTTTTTTTTTAAAATTATATCATAATCGTTAGTGCAGTTTTCGTGAAACATGACATTAATCTACATACGTAGACTAATTGTTTTTATTTCATTGAACAATATTTTCTAATAAAAACTAATTTTCCTACACTTGAGACCCACTTAGATCGATTTTTGAGCCCGAAAATGGTACGTTCCCACATTGTATCAAAATCATTGGAGCCGTTTGTAAGAAAAAATTGCATGCATTATTGACCTGTAGGATATACTGTAACACATTAAATAAAGACCGCCATTTTGAAACTGTTGAACAAATTTAGTTGGATAACGAACTTGCCCAAGTTATTACCAAAATATATTTTTGTTTCAAGTTTTAATTAAATCGGACAAAAATTGCGAATACTATTGCTAAAATACACATACACACACACACACACACACACACACACACACACACACACACACACACACACACACACACACACACACACATATATATATATATATATATATATATATATATATATATATATATATATATATATATATATATATATATATATATATATATATATTGACGAACCCGTCAAAACCTGATCTAGAAGTCAGCATTTATGCTCATTTCATGATCCCATTTTAGTCTTACCATTGAATATAAACGTACTAGAATGACAACCCTTATGAGAGGTGTGAACACTCCCTGCTGGTGGCATCTTGCGACAGAGTGTTTAACTACAGTAATAGTAATGTTTATTTCTCAAACGTCTCTAACCCATGACCTTGCAGATTGCAGCGTTCTTAGCGGCAAATAATACAATTACTTGGACTTTAGCCTCTGATATCGAGCACGCTTTCTGTAATGGTGGCTGTTCTTCTAGTACTTTTGTATTTAATGGTCGTACCATAGTGGGCTCATTTTTTCCGATTAAATCACAAAAAAACTATTCCTTCATGAAATTACAAAAAAAAATACCGAAATTATTCAATTTATTCATTTTTTTAACGAAACATATATACACATTTAGAATAACGGACATTTAGAAAAACCTTTTTTTTAGATTTGGGCGACTGAAAACAGATTTATTAAAATCTAAATATTGATTTTTTTTCCACTTGCATCAGAGTTTTGTGAGAAAAAATGCATTAAAATTAACACAAATTGGTTGAAACTAAGATAGCATTTATTTATAAGGTGGTACGTTTTCAGTGTGCCTTTAAAGTAACTCAGTGTGAAAATGCCTAAGTTACTAATTATTCTTTTAGCCCATAGTTGCACCAAGAACCCTTATATTTTCTATAAGAAATGGTATTTTGTAATATAATCAAAAGGAACTGTTAATATTTTCAACTGGAAACATTCTGAGAACAATTTTTATTTTTCCAGGAGCAAGGCCAACCAAATCCTCTCGTCAAGTCTTACCTCCCGTTCCCGGCTACATTCCCGTCTACATCCAAGACGGTGACGATCCTCCAGATGTTGAATCCATCTACGAGGTAGCCTCTACTCTCCTAGATCCACCAGCAACGGCTCGAGAAGTTGATTCTGTCAATTCGGAAGTCCAGCAAGCAGCATCGGAAGACAAGAACGTCAAGGAAAGCGAAGCTGTGATAGCGGAACAGCTGACGGGAAGTGTCCGCACAGAGAACGAACTGGTACCGTCAGCAGAAGAGAATCTTCCCGCTCAGGAAGTCGACGATTCCGAAGGAAGCCCGGGTCAGGTGGTAGAGATACCCGCGAGGATTAACGAAAACCAACCTTGAAGTGGTGCGAAGGCAGCGTTGAATCCCACCGAACTCCGCATGACGTCATCCAACTGCGTCAGCTATCTGGACTTGAACGTCGTCTTTGTTTTAAAATATCTTCAAAAAATAAGTTTTGCCATAAAATTCACTGACAAAGCAAGAGATATATGGTACACTGTGTTCAACAGTACTTTGTGATGTAAAATGTGTCTTAAAAATTGTAAATTGTAATGATTAATTATAAATTATCTGATTCCAGTAAATTAATACTTAGTTGTTTATTGCATTTCATAGTGTCATTGTACATATTAGCTAGCAAATTTCTATTAGAAAAATGAGCTATTGGAGCAGCCATCTTGGTAAGACCCAGACCCGAGATTTTGAAATAAGCACCAATCCTGACCTCGAGGTTACTTTTTGAGGTTGTCGTTAATATTTATAACACGTGTGTGTGATATTAGCTAGCAAATTTCTATTAGAAAAATGAGCTATTGGAGCAGCCATCTTGGTAAGACCCAGACCCGAGATTTTGAAATAAGCACCAATCCTGACCTCGAGGTTACTTTTTGAGGTTGTCGTTAATATTTATAACACGTGTGTGTGATATTACTAGCAAATTTCTATTAGAAAAATGAGCTATTGGAGCAGCCATCTTGGTAAGACCCAGACCCGAGATTTTGAAATAAGCACCAATCCTGACCTCGAGGTTACTTTTTGAGGTTGTCGTTAATATTTATAACACGTGTGTGTGTGTGTGTGTGTGTGTGTGTGTGTGTGTGTGTGTATTTTAGCATGCTCACATTCGCAATTTTTGTGCAATTTGTTTCAGCTTGGCATAAAAAATTGCAAAATTAAGGACGTTCATAACTTCAAAAATTCAAAAAAATATCGAAATTCAAAAAAATCTTCATTTTCAGGTAAAAAGTATTTAGGACTTTAAATTTACATTGGAAAACAGAAATTGAACTTTGAACGTCGAATACGATAGTGAAATCGGATTTTTCAGAAAGTTAATATTTCGAATTACTGCCATTTTGAAACTGTTAGATATACATACAAATATACTCAACAGATGTTGAAGATAGGCACGCATACAGGAGAAAGATGCTCGGTTGGAAGGTCCCAGAGAATGAAATCCCAAAGAGAGCAGGGGTAAAATGGACGGAGGAGCGGAAGAGGATCCATGGGGACAGGATGAGGGAGGTGTGGAGGATTAGAAGGAACAAGACATGAATCGGAGTGTTTTGCGTGATCCAACAGGGTCTATGCAGCAGATAATATATATATATATATATATATATATATATATATATATATATATATATATTTATTTATTTATTTATTTATTTATTTATTTATTTATTTATTTATACATGTATATGTGTGTGTGTGTGTGTGTGTGTGTGTGTGTGTGGGTGTGGTGTTTGTGTGTGTGTGTGTGTGTGTGTGTGTGTGTGTGTGTGTGTGTAAACACTTTAGCGCATGCAGTTTTGTTACATTAACTTGGTAAGAAAAACGATTTCAGTAATAGTTTGGACAATTTCTTTATCCAACCAAAATCCGTTCAACAGTTTCAAAATGGCGGTAATTTCTTTTTTTTTAATTATAACTTTTTCGTCTTGTATGTTTTGAAAATCTTATTCCTCCATCGTAACCAGCGTTGAAAACTGCAGAAATTAACGTTTTCCGTTTTCAAAATGGGTTCAAGTTAAGGAATTGAATTTTACAGCGCGGTCAGGGTTCATTTTTTTATTTTCAATTTAATTTAAAATTTTAAAATGCTTGATGCTTATAATGTTGAAATCAGAATTTCAGAAGAACGTTAATATAGACAACTTTTTATTTAAAATTCGCTTCCATCACGTCAGCGAGACAGCTGCGTGCTTACATTATTTGAAAATTGCTTTCCATAAAACACCAGAAAAAATCTGCTTGAACCCCACAGGCCGCCATTTGGTGAGCCTCAATCGGAAACCAGGATAAAACTTTCATCAAGTACTCCCCCACTTCTGTTTGACCAAAGTGCTTCAAAGTTCAAAGTAGGCCACGTTCTGCAGCTCAAGTCGTGAGAACTCGCCAAGGATAATGAACTGGATATTAGCGGTGTTTGCGTTATTATACGTGGCTTCAGGACACGGCCGCCAGGAGTGAATAACCTAACTCGCCGCGGGTTTATCCAGTCACTTCGTACATCCTTCGTCCTTTCTATAAACACCATACTGTCGTCCATACTGAGTCTATAACACTAATGTTAATTAACGTTGCAGATTAATTCGCTATCTGTTTAGATAAAGTTATGTTTTATTCTCTTTATGTGGGAGACCTTTTACCCACTTTTTACATCTCGTAATGACTTTTTGCTTTGTACGTACTTTTACATCTGTATCTCTAAAAGCAAAAAAATATACCACATTTTCATATAAAGCCTGTTCAATCAGCTGATACTTAATTGTTTATGTTTAATCACCTGATATAATAATTCTAAACTAGTTTCTCAAAATTTAAATCGTATTTTTAAAGATTTATTTTGTTTATTTAATAAGACAGGACTGTTATCAAAGTATATATTGTGCAATGAAATAAAAACAGGCAATCTACTTATTTATAAATGTTATATTTTTCTGTAAAAAGCTCTAACGATTATGAAATAATTTTGGAATGTTTTCCAGCTAGTGTAATCTTTAGGAAAATTGGTATCTACCTAAAAATCTAACGTAAAATTTCTACAGAGAAAAGATTTTAAAATTTGAAACACTAAAACTGTAGTTCTAATAAATTTAATACAATCTAAACATTTTCAGTTATAAATTTTTAAACTGAACGTTTGCCATCACTTGTGAATATGAAACAATACAAGTGTTTGTGGAATGTAAATTAACTTATTATTCTCAAGTGCTTAATCTGAAAACTAAAAATATAAAACACAGGCCAAGATACTGTAACTAAAAACAGCTCAAGGTTGACCGGTTAAAACATCTAGGATTATGTTCTAGTTTTAATTTTTAGGTTAGGAACTTGAGAACGAGAACACGACATAGTTGGTTTACACTCTCGAAACGTCGTGTATTGTTCCTTACACACACACACACACACACACACACACACACACACACACACACACACACACACACACACACACACACACACACACACATATATATATATATATATATACACACACACACACACACACACACACACACACACACACTAAAATAAAAATACATACGTTATTCTTCAACGGGTGTTGAACCTGCCAATGTATTGCTGTGTAACTGCATTTGATTGGCGGCCTTTGTTAAGTACAAAACTGGTTCAAAGATCAAATCAAAATGTGCAAGATGTAGTGACGCTCTGGTTTGATGTAATGATGCATTAATAAAACTTTTTATTTTAATTTTGTTAGTACACTATACGTGTTTCGAAGTAGGTTATCATCAGCTGAGATTACGTTTAACCGTGGTGCATAATTATGGTGTGAAGATATTTTCAATATTATTATTATAATGGAAACTATCCGGTAATAAACCAGCATAATTTCTATTTAATGGATACAGAGACGCGTTTTCTAACAGCAAAATATTAATTGGAAACTGAACTACTGGGACAGCCATCATGGTAAACTCAAGACCCAGGACTATTGAATGTAGGCCTACTAAAGAGTCGTTTAAAAATTTTGTTTTTTTTTTTTAATTAAAAAAGTGTATTTGAATCTCTTTCATTATCCGACTCCGAAGTTACAAAAAAAAACAAAGAATGTTTTTCGAATTATATAATTCACTAATATCAGAGCATAAATAATGAGTACGCGATCTATTTATAACAGAATATTGTTAATTGTCTAGTATAGCAATCTCAGCTGTGATGTTGCATATATTTTTTTAAACTCGTTTTTCAGAACAATATGGTGGAAATATTTCTTGACGTTCTCAAAAACTGAGCGAGTTATGTATTATAATTGACGTCGTAGTTTTTCTGGTCTAAAAATATACCTTCCAGAAACCATTGCTGTCAGTGATTCCTGGAGAACATATCAATATCTTCAGTTTCAGGGATATCAAAAACTGACTATCGAACATTAATTAAACTTTATCGATCCAATTTTGATGAGGTAATTAACAACTGAATTTGAATCTTTTCGGAATAAATTTAATTTGGAAAAAAATATGTTGTACTACAATTAATCAAGTTGTGTGTTGTTATTGTTTCGTTGCAATTTTTTGATCAAATCATAAAATATTTACACAGTTTGCAGTAAATGACCTTGAATACATTTAACACGAATCAAGGAATCAACGACATTTTGTAAAATGACAACGTTTATCTTTGTTTATTTCATCGCTGTTTCAAGATGCAGCTGCGTTTAATAACAAAACGAGGTTACATCTGTGGCCTCGTTAGTAACACAAGTTATTAGGTCATAACATGCAATCTGAATAATGAAAGAGAAACCGAAAAAAATGTGACAATGGTATGGTAGTGACGTAATGTAAGCTATTTTTGTAAAACTTGGGAAGTAAACGTTTAGAAATATTTTATCCGCGGAATAAAAATGTCGCTAAAATATTCGCTCATGCCACTAAAAGAGGAAAATTGCTTTAATTTCTCAAAATCGGTTATTTTGATTATTGAAATTTTGGTTACATTTAAATTGAATTTTAGTGACATCTTAAACGATCAGCTGATTTCTTTGAACAGCTGATAGACTATAATATTTTTTATTATTATTTTAAGGAGAAAAGCACATTGAGGCTATTATCGCCACCCTAAATGTAAGTGTAGTAAAGTGTAAATGTAAGTGTAAAGTCGTAAGTGTAGTGTTGTAAGTGTACGTGTGTGTTAGACTCGGGTGTGTTCTAAACTCTCAATACCAGCTAGCACCCCCAGCGGAGTATGTCTAAAAACTCCTCTCAAATGATTTTCGTATTTTTATTTTAGGTTCAATAACAGAAATTTAAGATGATTGTTTTTTCAAAACCCCTAGAGGAGCCACCATAATTTCAACTTCGTAGGCTTTATTCTTCTTGAGATAGAGTGATCAATCTATTACAGTAATACCGAGAATTACTTTGGCTCTATACAGGCCTATAATCGATTTTTCTCCTACTGTAAATTTCTTTTTAAATTTATTGTACTTTCTTATCAGTCTATATAATTTAAATAAAATATGCTGAAACGATTTTAAGGAATGATGCAACTGTTTTGTGGAGTTTTTTGTCGATAACTTTTGGACTGGATTTTATGAAATAATAATTGTATGTGAGAAAATTTGCGTATTGTATTTGCAGCATTAAATAAAAGAGCTTTGGAAATATTCGGGTTAGAATTTTGTGATTTTTATGATTTTTTATGATTTTAAGATAGCCAATAAAACATCCAGTTTTATAACGCAAATTCGGTTTATAAACGTAGGAACTGATTTGTCAGTGCTGGCCGGATCTAGTCAGCATTGCATGTACTTCTAGGCTAAGTGACCTCTCTGAAGTATTGGCTAACCCAATTACACCGTACAAAGAACGGCCATCGTAGATCGTAGACCGAACGGTATTGGCAGGCAATTTGAATCCCCCGTTACGCACATTTTGTACCGCGGCTTCCTTGTTACAGGCCTAGAGTGGAATTATTACGTGATAAACCTTACTGTGTGAGACTCAGTCGTTTGAGAGGTATCGACTGTAAAATGAGCTAATATCACAGTAAAATACATTTAATTGTGGCTAAATATTCCCAGGATTATGTTTGTTTAAATATAAAATAGTTATTGTAAATTTAATTATTATGAATAATGTGTATCATAATAATTTTTTTTTTTTTATCTCACCTGCTTAGCTATGAAATGTTTGTGTTTACGATAAATGTTTTTAGAAATGTATATATATACGATCTGAAAAACACGGATAACGTTATCAGACTAATGACTGAAAGAAGGCGACGCATGCGCACGTCTCAATTTGCCCAACGGTTCCTAACAATATAATTCAACTGTATACACATCTACACAGGTTGTATTATCGAATTCCCGTTGGAGTGGCCATTGTAGTAAGACCTAAACCCAAGATATTGAAATGCCCACAGACCCTGACCGAAAGTAGTGTTACTAAATTAAATTATTCTATTTGTGGCCCTATCGACTGTTACTAAAACATTGTATACCATACCTTACGCTCCAAAACTTTATGATATTGTTCTTTACATCAGAGTAAAGAAAAAAATGATATAACTTTCCGAAAACTCTTAGTTTTCCAGATATCCGCCATTTTTTTTTTTTTTTTTTTTTTTTTTTTTTTTTTTTTTTTTTTTTTTTTGAAAATAACTTTGTAAATAGATGGCGGTAAATTTTGTACAAAAATTGTGTTTGTCTTGTTTTATACGTGTTTATTTGTATATTTAAAAATGGCCGATGCTTAATTTCTCGAAAACCATTCACTTAACGAAACTTAACTTTTTCAGTATAAAAAAAATATGTTTTAGTTTTTTTTCTGTAAGTCAAAGAATAATCGAGTTATAAACAAAAATACTGAAAAGCTAACCTCAACTTAGGTGTTGTAGGCAATACAAAATAAACTATTTTTTATTGGTACGCCTGTAAAATGGAATATTCACAATGTACCAAATCTGTACTCAATATTTTTTCTATAAAAAAAACAAAATGACAGATTTCTGGAAAACCAAGCGTTTTCGGAAGAAGTACTTTTTTTAATATTCGGACCTATAGAACAGCATCTTAAATTTTAGAACCTAGTTCACAGACATTCTGTATAAATTAACGTGTAAAAATGCTTTAAAGTTTTTGTGGCCTTATTTTTTAATCGTGATAACAGAACAGTGTCTTTACGAAAATCATAAAAACTTTAGAAAAACCTGATTCGTTCCGTGATATTTTCATGGTTTCTAATAACTAGTTTATTGTTTCAGTTTAAAAATCATGAAAATGTTAAGTGAAAATTCAAAGTTCTATGTTCCTGCAAAGTTTATGTAGGCTATTAAACAACACATGGGCTACATAAATATTTAGTTTTACAATATAATTTTTTAAGTTCGTAATTAAAATATTCGTAATAAATTTATACAAAATAACAATCAACAATAAAACAATAAAACAATTGTAGCAGTGTTTCATGACCTTTTAAGGTGAACATTACATTATCTGAATAGATTTTGTACACAACGGTTTGGAAATTTGCCGAAAGAAAGAACTGATGAAAGGTTGGTTTCTTGTGGAAGTCAATGTCCTAGCCTAACTGTTCATGACCACTGCAATGAATGCTAGGTACAAGTTCAATGCTACAGACATTAAGGAATGCTTCCCAGATGCTGACAACAATCAATGTCTTATGGAATACTGTATAGTTATAACACTTATTGATTGGGCTACAGTTTAGTAATTGATAGAACAGTACCTCACAGTATATCGTTAATGAAATGTTTCTAGTTTAATCACAAAGTTCAGCTAAGGCATTGTATTATTAACCGAGCAAAACGACGTCTCTGAATCAATTGGTTTGTGTGTTTGTTTCTTACGCAGTTTTGACCGATTGTTTTGAAATTTGTTACGAAGATACACGTATATATATATATATGGCTTTACGACAACGCTCTGACGCATGCGCAAACTTTTTCGCCAATTAAACCGTTAACCGTAACATTTACGAACCACTGAAACATGCCTCTCTAATAGTTTTTCTGAAGTCTTCAGGATGAATGAAGTCAGACTGATAGGTCTATACGATATGACGTTCATCCCAGTTTTGGAATAAAAACTACACAAACCGCTTTCCACCCCAGGGGTACATACTTCCCCCAGGGGTGGCTATGCTGACTCGGTACAATCTGCACAGGATAAGAGCAATAGACTCTTCCCCATGTTGTAAAAATCCAAAATGACTTCATCTGTTTGTTTGTCATTTTAAGGCGAAAAGCACATTGAGGCTATTATCGCCTCCATAAATGTAAGTGTGACTGTAAAGTGTTAAAGTCGTAAGTGTAGTGTTGTAAGTGTAAGTGTGTGTTGGACTCGGGTACCGTGAGGGACGTCTAAATCCTTTTAATAGGTACAGCTAGTCTGCACCCCTGCAGGGGACTTCATCTGGACCTGGTGAAAGGAATTTATAGCCCATTTCACCTTATTTAAATTCACAATTTGGTTTACCCTCCCTTATTGTATTTCCTATAGGGGATATGTGACACTCACTCCCTTCCTGCATTCCTCACCTCTGAGTCACAAAAGTTTTACCTGAGTAAGACTTTAAGAGTATCCTCCCAAATTGTTGTGGACACCCCTATGTTGTGTAGGACATATGAGGGTCTCCATGGAGTACAAAGGACCCGAGGCCAGGACCTTTTGAAGTCATGTTCCATGAGAAGTGCTATCAACCCCCTCACAGAACTTCATTCTGGAATCCTTTCTCGCCCTTTTTAAAGCATTGTTATACTTGGCCAGGGCTCACCTATACATCCCCACTTACCATAATGCTTGGCTTCCTAACCTGTCCTCTTTGCTAAGAAAATTCTTCAGTCCACCACTTCACATTAACCCCAGTCACCTTCCTCATAAGAGGGCAATTCTCATGAAAAGAGTCCACAACTATTTTTACCAACCTACCAGCTGTGTACTCTAATTTATTTGAGTTACCTCTCTGCCTCCTAAGATCCCCAAGGTCTTAACACTTTCTTCATAGGCCCCTCATCTGGTATTCCTGGGATTTAAATATGTATTTACTGATCTATCTAATATTACGAGATCCATGACTTTAAGCCTTTGATCTGACATAGCCTCTTTAGACAAATACCACCTTTCCAACATGGTGAAAAACACCATTGGTCTCCAGAGTAAGATCTAAAACCTAACTTCTTGCCTTTGTTACAAAGATGTGTTACCTTTATTAGGAATATAAAGTTTAGATGTTACAATAAATGAAAGCAATTGCTCCTCTCTATCTTTTTTGTGTCACTATTCCCTCACACTGAATGATGTGCATGGACGTAGGCTTACTGCAATACTCCACCACCCTCCCAAAGCTGATGGGCAGGAAGCTTTCCATGTCCACATGTAAGAAGTGTGCTGAGGTCAATATAACCCTTCTGCTCCTAGATCCCACACGTAAATCAGCACTGATTCCTGTGTAATCCTTGGAACATAAAGAAGACAACATTAGTATCTCAATATTATTCCTTACAACTATGCATGACCTAGGCCTAGTGGCTGACCTGTCATAAATCTACTTACCTCCACTTATACCCAGTCCTGCTATTCTGATTCCCGTCACCCAAGGTTCATGCACTAGAGCATCACCTCCTGTTTAACCATCCTCCTTAAAACAGCAGTTGTCGCCTTACTATTATGTAGATTAACTTGAACTATTAACAATATTTAAGTTAATATTGAAACATCTATCACAGTGGATTGAAACATCTATCACAGTTCGAATGGGTCTGCACAGCACTCTCACATTCTGATGCAATTCACAACTGGTAGATTTAACGGGATTTAGAATAAACCAGTTTTCTCCTTACCCAGATTCTCACCCCCCCCCCAGGTCCACTTCTGCAAATACCCCAGGGTTTTTAGTTTTAGGAATTACTATTCATTTAGTTTCCACTGAAGGTCCTACAAATAGCTAAAAAAAAGGTGTCTGTCCATACAGAGCCCAGCATGTATAGGTAAGGCTAAACTGAAACTGGAGGTCGCCTGGTATTCAGAGTTTGCATACTAGAAGAAGTTCCCCCTTAGCCATGCCCTCAGTGTGTTCCACCTTAGCTTGAAATGGGGGTGCATCTTTCGTTTTTCTTTCTTTTTTTTTTCCAGTGAAAAGCCATTAAGGTTATCATCACCAAAGGTGCATCTTACTCTTTAACCACATTGATACAGATCCTTTTTTACAGGCCAGCATTAATATGTTTCCAATCTGCACCACATGGAGGCGCATAAGCCCGCTCTTGAGTCTTAACACATCTTCCATCCCAACCATCCTCTTAAGCAATATGTGGTATGAGAAGCCAATGTACAGACTCTTCACAGAGCTTAATTTATATCAGTTTTAATGTTAACTATAAAGATGAAATAAGATTTTTGAAGTTGGTGTAAAATGAAAAAGTCATTTTTTTATGATTTAAAATGGCTGACAGATTTTGCTGTTGGAAATTACAAATACATACAATTTTTAATTATCCCTCAAAGAATTATCTAGAGATCCAGGATCATTTAGATGGTGCTGGTCTGGGTCTTAATAAGATGGCTACTCCAAAAGTTCATTACCCAATGGAAAATTGCTCTAAAAAAATGAGTGATTGTTATTTTGAAACTCAGTAACTAATTTTTTGCACCATAGAACATTCATTTTCTTTAACTACATTTATTCAATTACGGCACATTATAAAGATATAGCAAAATTTTATTCATTACATTCGTTTTTACAGTAGTGTAATACAGTTCAAAGAGCATAAATTAATTACCGACAATAATATATTTATAATTATAAAATATCTTGAAGATGGCAGCACATAACGGAGTTGTCTGATTCAGAAAATACTTAATAAAATATTATCCTTAATTAATCTGCGAAACTAATTACCGACAGTTATATATTTATAGTTATAAAATATCTTAAAGATAGCAGCACATGTTGGAGTATTCTGTTTTAGTTAATACTTTTAAAAACTTTAAACTTATTTTAAATTAGTAATGTAGAAAATGTTCTTCAGAGCGCAGCAAATTATGGACATGTTAATATTGCTATCATCTACTAAGAAAAATTCCCGCCAATTTGTGCTGTTACACTGTTAAACATTTCCCGCTAAAAAGTAATTTAATTTATGGTAGGAAATTAATCCGACAGTGAACGGTATAAAACGGCGGGAATTTCGAAATAGTAAAGCATAGTATGTTTCTACATTGTGCTGCTACCTGTTGCCATTATTTTAAACTAATATTTCCGTAGTTTAAAAAATTAGTTGTTTTTGGCGGGAGATTTTTCACAGTGTACTTGCACAAATTGGCGGGAATTTTACATTGCAGCTACAGAGACTAATTATAGTCTGCTATCTGATGGCATTATTTCAAACTAATATTGACAACCGTATAACCAAGTTTGTCTTCATTGTGCTGCTACCTGGAAGGAAGCATTATTTGACTTCTTGCCCTTGTGAGAATATTTTTTATTGATTTCAAATTAATTTTACTGTAAAGCAGTGCAATCTATTGACAATAGGTAACTGTATTATAAGTTAAGAGAAAAGGATTTATGTATTTTTACTCTGAATTGTTAATTGTCTTGAAACGTATTAAATTTTATAATAGACAGAATATATCAACAGTTTTAGGTTATATATAGTAAGGAAATAAATAACAAATACAATAAATGTTAACCCTATTAAACTTTTTTTTAAATGTAATAGATGGTCTATCAATGTTTTTAGATAGCAGAATTATTATTTTTGACAATCTTATAGCCAATCCAGTAAGATGTAGTTTCGAGACCACTTTAGCTTTATTTTTTATTTAAAAACATATTTTTTACTTTATATATACAATAAACCAATATAAAATATTTGTTATTAGCACCCATGGGCTTATAGCCTACAAGTATTTTTCTAATAGCCTATACAGGTTAGGTTTATAAAACAGTAATAGAGATTTCATTAATTTGCTTTTCCCAATCATTCAGCTTAGCTTTTGGATAAAAATATAATTCTGTTGTGTTAGGGCCTACCATCAATTCATGCTGACATTTTGTATACAGTATTTTAATCTAAAGTTAAAAATGACAACATTGCTAACCTCTAAATCAAGGATAATGAACTAATGATAATAATCTAATGACCACAAGAAGGGACTTATATTTTTTAACAATGTAAATATGTATTCTTTTCTTTGGGTTCTTAAACACCCCAATAATATTAATAATTCTGTCCATTTAGCCTACCTTCTTTTTAAGTAATGTTATTAATAAGAGGCACAAATAAATTGGACTACTTAAACTGACTTAATGAGTCTCCATATTGAAAAATATTTTTTTGTAATTAAAATCACTATGTTGCAATAACAATAAAACTGTAGTACAGCTTAAATGAAACTGACTCCCTTCCTGATGACAGAATAGCTTATAAAACCATTATCTCCCCTAACAGAGGGAAGCACAATGATGAAAACTCATCCCCTTTTGTGCACTTTCTTATTGTATTTACTTTATATATTATGCATGACATGTGAGCACTCCCTTAGTATGCCTAGTTAGTGCTTTGGGAGTAGGTCTTATATTAGCTTTACACCACTGCCTGGGAAACTCAACATTAAAGGCTTTGTGTAAATACTTGTGATGCAATATAAATCACTCAACAAGTTCCATATAATGGTTTTTTCATGGTTACTATGGATTTTAGTCGAGGGTTATCACATTGTTGCTGATAATTTATAGTTCCCTCAAGTAATTACAACTGTCCCCATTTAGTTAATGAAAACACTAATCTCACTGTTTTATTGAGTTTAGGTCTGTCACTTGGTTTTAAATTCAGTAGGCGAAGCAGTTGTAGTGGTTAATAAGACAACCTAACCTGTCAAATCAATCAGTGTTTGTTGTCCATGCCTACACTAATACAATTATTTGTAGTCTTGATTATCCAACCTAAACCTAGTCTTGATTATTTGGGCCATAGTAGGCTCGTATTAGTAAGAAAATCATACTACACAGAGAGTAGGAAAACAGCCCACTGAGATGTATAGGCTATGACTATACTGTTAGCAGAAATAAGCTTTTTTCCATAATGAGATAATATGTTTATTTTTATTCCTAACAAAGTTTTGACACATTTAAAAGTTGGAAAAAAGATCAGAAAAGTAAGAAAAAGTGTAAAACTTACTTTATTTCCATACATAACTATTAGGGTTAGGTTGTACTAGTCTTCGTAGAATTACGGACTTCAACCATGTGTTAACTCAACTGACACAATATTCATGGAAATAAAAAATATGTTTCACTTTTTTGTTTTGTTTTCTAACTTTTTAAATATATTTGTTTTGAAAAAAAATTGTCAACCTACTAAAGTGTTTTCAATTGTGGTAGTGGGGCCCCATATACTCACTAACACCACATCCATTTACAACAATTACTATTTCCAGACAGATTGCCTTGCTGACAAGGTCATTTACTGCTAATCATTGTAAAATTTCTTACATATTTACTTAATCGGACTTAGACAAAACGGAAGGTTAGATAGGCGAAATTTTACTGTACATGAAATCGTAGGAGTACTTATTTTATATGACTAGATTATAAGGAAATATGCAAGAAAAGTTATTTTTCAGTCTAAGCCAGTCTTTGACAGTAAAGTCAATAATATAAGTTATTACAACTTTTTTTTAGAAAAACATTTAGTATTTAGTAGAATAGAATGAAAAAGCTGACTTTAAAACAATCTTTAAATCAGATTCTAATCAATTATTTCATAAGACAGGAGAAACAAAAATGAAAAAAAAATAACAATGCAACAATGAGTAATCTAATGAATTTTTATTACAAATTAACCCTAATTTATTAACAAAATACAACATACTTAATTTACATTAAAAAATTGAAGGTATAATACAAAAAGCTTCTTAAAGTTATATTTTATAAAATGGTACGTACATTTGTTCAAATAAAATTTTTAAATTTATGTTACCATTAAACACACAAACCTATTAAAACAAACTTTAACTAGACTGAGCTACTGAATACAAATTTTTATTATAACTGACGTTTATTAAACAATGCTAATCTAACATATTTTTTATCCAGTAGTTTTAACAGATTTCGTGTTATAATGGTTAACATATATATTTAAAAAAACTGCGGTTACATTGATACAAATAATATAGTTTTTTCCATACAATATATTTAATATGTTTATGTACATATTCATACACTCTATACATATACTATTTAGTAAACTTTGACATTTAAATACAAGTAAAATATTAACAAATATATACAATGAGATCAAATTAGTAAAATCACAAAAATAAGCCAAATGATGACAGGACGAAGGCAAAAACCAATTGCTGATTACTTTTTGTGAAATTCTTTTTCAAAACGTGTTACAACTTTATATGCGACATACTAATCGACAAACAGATGTCAGCTGAAGAGGGTCAGAACTATTCAGGAAATTATACAAAATTAACTTTAATATAAGAAAACCTAACATATGTGTGGTGGGTACTATGACAATGCATATACTCACAAACATGTAAAAAGTTTAAGGAACAAAGTGTACATGAAACAAATGCATCTTATTAAAAAACCTCAATTAAACGTGGCTCCATTTTATTCAGCCTTGAATGGAAGCACGTTTAAAGGTACAGGCATCAGTGGTAAACTCCACATGACTTAAAAAGCCCAATTTTTATATTTATCTAAAATAATAACAATCAGTGTTAAAGTGATTACACTCAAAAACAAAGCAGATGCTGTCATCCCTCAGTGACAATTTGCAAAATGTGACTGATTTACTATATTGGTTAAAAAACCAAATTCCAGGAGATCCTTTCATAACCACTTTATAATACCAGTTGAAATTTCCATTTGTTTGGACGTCCTTAAAAATCTACATCGGAAAAATTTGTTAAGTAAAAAATGAGTAGTGCAAAATATAGCTTTGACAGCAACCGAAAGTATTTTAGGCCAGGTCATACAGAGGCTAATAGAACATTTGAAAAGTGAATTTGTATTGGTGAAGATTACGTTGAAAGAGTAGCCAAAAGTCTGTATTCTATAAACACAGGTTATAAGGTGCCACAATTTGTCTCGTAACTTACTGACTGGTTGTCACATGAAGTTAAAAACAATACTGTACAGTAAAATGTTTCAAATACGTTATTCCACAATGGTATAATAAAGCCAAAGCATTTAGAACTTCACCTTTGCAGAGAATACAAAACGTAACCGATGTATTTGGTTTTCCCCTCAGTATTTCAATTCAGAAAACAGACACAAAATGGTTGCAACTTTCTACAACACATAAATTTGAACTCTTATAAAATTAATAGGAAACATATTTACACAGTTACTGTTCAACGTACGCAAACTTTACACGGTTATGTAAGTTATTTACATGGAATCTGTGCTAAACATTAATGTTTAACATTAACATTTTATTTCGATTCAAATAATGTGTATAATAGTTTCTGAGTCACAAAGCTTAATAAATAAATTATAAAATAATATAAAACTTTTATTATCTATAACATAAAAAATATAAAAATAAACAACATTAAATATCTTTGAAATAAAACTGTTTATTGTTTTAATTGTTGCAAACCTTTACAGATACTGGATATTTTTACTTTGTTCACTGCTCTGAAACAGTCCGTCATGGGTTCAGTAAAGCATGTTTTCAAATTTTTTGGTCAAAATTTTTTCTTCTTGCAAAATGCACTGTTTTATATTGAATATTTTCTTGTACATTATGCTTTGATTTATTGCATTTTCTTATTCATCTTACTGTATTTAGTTTTCCCATTTTTTCTAATATCCTACCAGCCCAAATTACTCACAGAGGCAGATCCCAATTTCAAAAGATGAATTTATGGTCCAGGATTACAACCAATGTTTTAAAAAACATCACAAATGCAAAAACTGAAGTTTAAAATCTAGTACATTCTGTCACATCAATACGAAAGGTACTGTTTGTATTTGTTTTGTTTTTTTAAACATTAAACATTTAGCAGAATATTAAAAATATATAATTTTTTTAAAAATAGTAGTAAAAAGTGAGCATTTTATGCTTTTAATGAGTGTTATTTTTATAAGGCAACTATTTGCCTTTCATTAAATGAACTACATACTTATAAGAAAAAACAAACAATTGTTACGAACCAAACAATTAGAAAGCTTAAAAATTGACGGGACTTTTTTCAACAATTATTAGATAAAATACCACACACATCATTGTTGTTATTAAGTACAGATATAGAGAAGAAAGGAATGTAAAAAACCATTAAACATAACGGGTTAGTTGCGCGTAGAACTCTTGTAAACAAACGAGGAGTTGTGAAAATGTTGGTCTTTCGTCAACACTCATCGCCCAACAATAAGCCATTACTGCAAAACTGGAAAACAAGACAAGTTATAAGTCAGTTAATTTACAAGATACAAATAGAAAAATAATAATAATAGTAGAAGATATTTCAACAATTCGACTTAACTGGAGTTATATAAATCTCAAATAACACAGAGGAATATTTGATAAAATAACATTTATAATGATTAAAAATAATTAATGATGTAATTAAACATGTCTTTATAGATAAAATAATTATGGGAGAACAGTTAAAATCATTCAAATGTGAAAGGTTTGACACAAAAGTTCAACATGTTTTGTTGTCCCTCGTTTAACTGAGTAAAAGTACTTATGCGATTGGTTGATGCACTTTATGATAGCTGTATCAGTCAGCAATGTCCGTTAGAAATAATTCTTTTACTAGTTTATAATATTCTTCAGTTATTATCCTGTTCAGATGGCCAACTTCTCTCATAATATAAAAACAAAAACAAAACTTTTTTCATTATTAGTTTTTTTTTAAAATAATTTAGGTAAGCAGGACTTATGGATAGTCACTGTCCTAGTATATAAATAATAATTACATAGACATTGTAAAACAATATTGTCGTGTTTTACAGAAAATAAGACGCTACAGGCTAACAAGTACATCTTAATTTTTAAACATTTTTTAAAATAATTTTTTACCATTTTTATTATTACATTGCAAAGCCAAAATAAAAAAAAATTCTTAGTTTATTTTTATTTTTTTCTATTACAAACTAGCAACTAAAAAAAATATTGTACTGTTAGCGATAACACAAATAATTTTCAAGTTCACTGACACCCTAGACTGCAATGACACATCATAGGCTAGACAGCGTTCTGGGTTTGTAATGGTGGGGCAGGAGGGAGAGTTTTAGCAAGCTTGTGAATCCCCGCAACTCATGTTTAAGGAGTTCATGTTCGTCACATCGGTGCACTGTTGCTGCCACTTGAATCCAATGTTTTCCCATATAGAGATAGATTTCCCGCAGCATCAAATATGTGGCCAATTTTTAGCCATATAATGGACATTTTTATATTAATTTCAAGTAAAAAATGCACCTGGATTTTGTAGGCAACTTTTGAAAGAAAAATGTGCATCATATAGTCTGTAAAATACGGTAGTAACAACTACTTACAGTTCATCAGGGCAGTTCACAGGTTGCGCTAGTCTGTAACCATCTCTTAAATACGCCGCAATTTCGAACGGATCTATTTCTACATAAGGCTGTTGAGCAAGTGTTGTCAGTTCCCAAAGCAGAACTCCAAATGACCACTGAAAGTTAAAATTATATTAATTTACATTACAAAATAATATTACTGCAAGCATAATCATCAAAGAGAAATCATCTTTTATGACAAATTAATTTCCAAAAAAGAGTGATTTTACACTTGGTAACAAAGAACCAAACAGTCAAATATATCTTTAATAGAAAGACAGATATAATATTTAGTTTGATTAACAATATTGTTAAGGTAACAATAAGGAACAATGCTTTCCCTATTTCAATATTACATCACTTTTAATTATTTTATTGGTATCTAAAAAATGTACATACAACATCAGAGGCGGTGGAAAATGTTTTCATAGTCAGACTCTCAATAGAAAGCCACTTGACAGGTCTGTTTTCATTATCCCCTAGGCAGTGGTAATCAGCAGGGAACAGGTCTCTTGAAAGAGCATTATCTGTGATCTGGACTCGAAGTTTGTCATCAACTCTGAAATTAAAAATATCGTTTATTAAAACACTTACTTTATCAATTAATACTTACTAAAATTTGTAACTAAAGATCTTCAAAATGCAGTCCAAGTTTAATACCAGAAACGGGTGTAAAAAATGAGAAAGCAATCAGACTTAATCGGTATTGTATTTATTTTAAATATATTTCTGAAATCAGTATTATAGATTATTTATTTCTATCAATAAAAACAATTCTGAAACAGACTTGTCAACAATATTGTACATACACTGCTGTATTAACTTTATGGTTGTCACGATGTTTGAATATGGCAAAATGAGTTTAGATTGTTAGTTAACCTGTGTTGAATTTCAGAATAAAAACACATCCCAGATGTAAAATATTGTAAAATTGCATTTACAGAAATTTTAAAGTAATAGTTTTAGTAGAAAAATTGTCTACATGAACTAAAATACAAAATACAATAAATATAAAAATGTATATTTCACATATTAATTTCAAATAGTACTGCAGATTTGGCCATCTCAAGAACACACCCTAGACCAAACTAAAAATGGCCAAACGAGGCGATTAAGACCAATTGCCGCTATACTTAGAAGTGGTAAATAAAACAATATAGTTATATGGTTATGTAAAAATGCAGAGCACGGAATGATATAGAAGAAAATGCAAATAAAAACTAAACATACATCCACATAACAGCAATGTTTACTTGTTAGAGAACACAAGAAAGATGTGTTACAAGAAAAAAAGAACAAGTGGCTATCATTAACATGAAGAAACAGCTCAGCAATAGACAAATGGAAATGTCGTTAACGCAGGACAATACAATACCTATGTGAAGGGTTGGAGAGCAAAGCAAGCTGGGGACAAGTTTATAAACCATTTTCTATTCACTTATACTTACACACAGTTCCGAGAAGCTAAGTCTTTATGTAATAATCTCTTTTTGTGTAAGTACTGCATCCCTGTTATCACTTGCAGTGCCATATCTACGACTTCTTGGGTTGTTAAAGTATGTGCCACACCTTCGGGGCAAAGCTTACATTTCTGAAGAAATCTATAACAATTAAAAAAAGTTATTAAAAACTGTCTTAAATTTAACAAATTCAAATTAAATCGTATTAAAGCAGTAATATTTCGTTTAACTATTCCTGCTGAAAAATCCAATATAAAACTCAGAAAATCAGCATATTTCTTCAAAATTTTAAATCTGAAGCTATTCAACCAAATTTGAAATAAAAGAAATTTGGTTTAAAAGACAATAAAAAAAACCTAATGCCAATAAAAGTTTATTTTATTGTGATTTCATGTAAACTGTCAAAAATGTTCTCATAATGAAAATCCATTGCACCTATTTATATAAGTAAAATTATACGATAATGCATTTGACTTTTATGTAAAAAACTCACATAAAATTTATAATAAACATGCATAAAAACCACAAACTGTGTGCTATTTTTAAAATCTTTAAAAAATAAATAATTTTGGTTCAAAATACATGAAAATTGTGTGGACTACTTTGCTTACCTTTTCAAATTTGTATATCCTTGATGCGGATAGATAAGGAACGGTGCCGTGTGGTCTTCTATGGATACCCCAAGTATGGATAATATATTTTTATGGCTTAATCCATACATTGTCATGCCCTCTTGTAGAAGCAATGAAACTTGCATGGATGATGCGTGGTCTAAACAAAAAAAAAGTAAAACACTGTTACATTTGTTACCTTTTTTTACATTTTTGTTACACCATTTTTTTCAGTTTCGCACATTTCTATTGGAAAATGAGCTACTGAGTGGGCCTGATACATGTATATTCAGTGTGACTTGAAAATTTATAATACTTATTTGTGTCAATTTGAGCACAATTAGACACAGATATAGATTCTGGTAATATCATGCACAAGTTCGTTTTTCAGCAAATGCCACTCAACTGTTTCAAAATGGTGGCCATTTCAAATATTTACGAAAATTCATAATTTTTCATTATACACTTTTCTGAAAATCTGATTTCATCATCATAATCTGCCCTAAAATCAGCACATGTAAGTATTTTAAATTATCAAAATCCATTGAAATTATGACAATGAATTTGTTGGCGGTCAGGTTTCACTTCGTGTTTTCAATGTAATTTCAGTTTAAAATACCCTAATGTATACAGATTTTATGACTGAAAATAAGGTATGATGAAAAAATGTTTTAGGAAATTTTTTTGCAAGGCAGCTGCGATTATTTCAAGCTGCAGGTCCTGTTTACAGATACATTCACAAATATCTAAATAAAGATCTGTATCATACAGGTAGAAAACATAACCACTGTTACATTATTCATTATCTGCTAACCTATCAAAACATACACAGTAAGCTACTAAAAAAAAACAAATCAACTGTAACCACTGATCACTAGCAAGTAGCAGGTGCGATAACCTAACAACCTGTTTATTCCCTCCCTCCTGGGTCAGTCATGCTTCAGTAAATACAGGATGTGATCCCCTTCAGTTTTGTTAGGGTTGGAGTATTGATTACATTTTAAAAGTACACAATGAATATGACATTTTATAAAACCAGTTCAGAAGTGTTATAAATGTTTCTTAAATATTTATTCCTAAATTATTACATAACAGTTACAAATTTAAAAATAAAACCAAATAATATAGTTGTAATGTTTTTTTTTTTTTTTTTAGTGAATGTCCATTACGATAAAGCAACCATCACAGCACAACCCAGACTAACAAATGTAAAAAAACCATCAATTCATGTTTTGAGGGTTTGTTCAAAATGTTAAATATAATATATTATGTGTTTATAATTATAGCACTCACAACTTTGGTTCAATTTAATTCACACTTTAATAATTAATTTTGGTAATAGCTTATACAAGTTTATTACTCAGCAATTTATCAATTCCAAAACAAGTGCAATGAAAACAGTAAAAAATTAATTTCCTTTTGAAAATACGATTTTACCATCGTAACCCTTAGTAAAATCTATATTAATTTTGTTTTTTTAATTCACATCAATCACATTTCAATTTTTCCTTGGTACTTAATATTTCACTACTATTGCATTATTTTTATATTATTATTCAATAATATTATTTTAATATTATGTAATCGTATTCTATGTTCTTAGTTTTTTGAAATTCGTTTCAATCTCCCTTTAAAGTACTTCAATTATTTAATTATAAAATTGTATATGAAATAAAACTGTCCACCCAAAACAATTATTTTTACATAAATCTATTTACATGACATCGTTACCTGTCACAGTTTTTACAAGGACTTCCTCCTCACCACCATCTTCGTCTGTATATGTGCCTTTGTAGACACGACCAAATGTTCCTTCTAGAAGTACACTTCGTAATCGAACACGACACCTGGAAATAATTTTAACCGATATAAACATAGCAAATTTACATTACTTTCTTCCCTAATATTAAACTAAACAAAATACAGTACATAAATAATCTGGCAGATGTCAGACCAGATAAACGAAAACACCAGATTAGCGCAGGTTCATGTTAGGAATGAGCATCAGCAGAAAAACATCAATTGTATCATCATTAAAATCCATTTATGTCACTAAAACATCAACTAAAATAAATTGATGCTTTGGAAAAAAGAGAGGATATTTTGTTAGTGGAACAGAATACACACTCATGACCACTTTGAGCTCCTGAGATGTAAGGAGAAAACTTTAACAAATTTATTGCTTCTTCTTCTTCTTCTTCTATAAACTAGGTGGTCCGAATTAACCACATAGGCTTATTGTGCTCCCAATGATAATATGTTTGCCCAAGAAGTCACTTTCAAGGACCAAAAGTCCTGCAAACTCAGGACCTTGCAGATGATATCCTTTTGTGGAATGGTCAGTCCGTCGATCTCTTTTCCAAAAATTCTGTTTCTTTCTTGTACCAAGAACTTACATTACAGGAGCAGATGTTCTGCAGTCCACAGTCCGTATACATATGTGACCTGTTGTATATACCCATTCTATGTTTATGTTTCATAAAGAAACTGTATCCTGTAATCCTGGCAACTACTTTCCTTGCACTGCATATACCAAATGAAAGTAAGCTAAATGCAAAGTGTTTAAAGGGTCAGCTTTGAAGAGTCAACCTACTCATTTTCAGCACTACAATGCCCTTCAATCTCCGCTCATGCCCTCTTCGAGCCCAAGACTTTAAAAAGATGGCAACCTGTTGTCTAAATATCAAGTATCTAAAAAACTTCATTATAAAACACTTAAACCCTATACAAATGATATTTTGTGTAAAAAAAAAACATCAACAAAACATCGACTGTCTATCACTGATGTTTTGAAAACACTAACTATTGATGATCATCCCCAGTTCTTATTTACAATTAAAATATGTTTTTTTTCCAATGAACATCCATTAATTCATGTCATTTCTGTTAATCAGGTATGGTCATTTTCCGGCCTTGGTAATCTTCCAGATTACTAAAGGTTTACTATACCACTACCTGATTCTAATTTAATGATATTACATAATAATAATTCCAGACAATGTTGTGTTGTCGCTGGAAAAACAGTTAGTTTGTTTCTCTAACATTCAAAATATCTATCATGCATATTTATAGTCTATGATCAACTAATTAAATTACCATTTCTTAAATAGTTAAACATTTAAAATTAACAATTCAACCAGTTTTGTAATAAGGCTGTATTTTTAAATTATATTTTATCATTAAAGACTTCATATTGTTAAATGTGTTCAGTTTATTTTGTAGTTTTTTTTTATAAATGCTATATAACCTAAATTTCTATTCTAATTTAATGTTTTACAAAGACCAACAACTTCAATTACTGGTGGTTTTATGAAAAAAAATCATGCTACAAGCCATAAAGAACCTGATCCCTTACTGCACCTACAAAAATTGTTTAATATTACGCAACTAATTCCATAGCAGTAAAAATTATTCATACCTTTGAATTGTAAGCTGTGCTATTCTGTGTTGTAAATCATTGCTTCGGTCACAGTGATCGAGTCTTGTATAGCTCGGCCGGCGAGCTGTTAGAGGAGCTGTCATTCCGCAGCTAACAACAGGAGCAGGAGTAAGTCCTTGAGCACTGCTGCTCGATCCATTGCGGGATTCCCTGCAACATTTAACCCCTTTATATACGCTTCACTTTAGTCGTAAACATAACCTCAAAGTTAATGTAACAAACAGCTGCTGATTAAAATCAACTGATTGATGAAGTAAAATAACAATGCTATTTCTGGACAGTGTAACATCATAGTGTTTCAAAACAATGCTGTTTTACCTTATTTGTATTTTTTAAGGTAGGTAATAAAAGTATTGAATAAGACAAGATTATTTTTGAAAATAACAATCATTTTCATATTGTACAACAAATGTACAGTATTTAGTTGAAGAAATACAATGACTCTAATCTTAGCATGAAGTATCAGTTAATTTAAAAAAAAATGTTTGAACTATCATATTTTTTCGACAAATAATAACCAAAGTTGAATATCTTATTTCTTCTAAAATTTCCAATTGTATTAGGTACATTTAATTTAATTCAGTTCAGTCTGATTGAAAACACTTACTGCAGCATATCCCCATGCCTTCTACTTTTACTATTACGCAAGTAACAAGCAAGGAGACCTATGGCCAGAACAGTGACAATCGCACAAGCACAGCTGACTGCGATGTATAATGCAGAAGTCGCTTCAGCTGGTGATCCTGCGACAAGAACTTCGTTTTGCAGAGTTCCACTCTCTCCGAAAACAGATGTATCTGTTAACATAGAATAAAACTAAGTTAAAATTTAAGGTTTACTTCCATCAAAGATTGTTATTAAAAAAACATTTAATAAAGAAAAGAATACAAAACACTCCTTGTTTTTGCGTTACAGTCTGCAACAGAATTTTTATATTTGTTTTATTTATTTTTTCTATTATTGCATAGCAATCTAGTTAGGCTACTAATAAGCTATTCATTTCTAACCTAAATCAATAGATTAATTACTACATTACTAAGTATCATCCACTGATAAACACTTAGTCTAGAATAATTAGTATCTTTATTAATGACTTAATAACTGCACTACTTCAAATGGTGTTATTCTTTTCAATCTTCTACGTAAGCCAACACTCTTAAGTAACTGAAGGTATTCAATGTTAACCCCCAACATGTCAACTGTGGTGTTGTTCATAATTTTGAGCGAATTCCCTGACTTAATTATCATTACGGATGTACCAAGGTGCATCAACGATACCACGAAGTACTTTATTTTGAAAGCATTGATTGCTTTGACCGGCACAACCTCACAACTGAATACCTTAAGTCCATACAGGTTTAAGTAACTGTTGTTAAAGCAATAGCTGGTTTTACATTTAAAAACCATTACCATCATTACATATGAGTTATGTTTTTAAGGGGGACAATAACTTACGAGGCACTCCTTTGAGACATATTTTTCTTCTTTTGAAGTTCAGTCTAGTCACATTTTGAGCAACTCTGTTGAGCGTTACGTTGATGTGAATATCCACATCCACCTCAGCGTTCACCATGCCAGTACAAGGTAACTCGATACCAAAAGTTTGTATGGTTGTCGGTATGTTGCCATGGTTAGAGATATTCAACTGCGGAGGTGCTAAGGCTTCCGGATTGGACACTGTTATTGAGATGGCGTATGGTAACTGCAAATAAATATTTTTTGTTAAAAACTGTATAAAGATAAATAATTAAAAACAGGAATACAAATTTATTTTCTCAAAATTTTGAAAGAAATAAACCATACGTATTGGTTAAATAGTTTTCATTATAAACAAAACAGACATTTCAACAAATTCGAACAAGAAAAATAAATTAAAATTTATCAAAATACAATTTAATTGATTTTCAATGCAATTTTTTCCCACTTCTATAAAACAATGTATGTAAATATAATAATAATAGCATGAACAAAAGTTTGCACTCCATACTGTTGTAGAGTCATCAATAACAAAGTGGTTATCATACATTACTATAGAAAGAGTTTCTAGTATTAAATATCTTGGAATTATTTTTTATTGATGTTGCATATTAAAAATTGAATTGGAAGTCGATTTAAAAAGCAGCTTAAAGAAAATTTTATACAGTCTGGCCCAAGAAGAAAACCCCTGAGTTGAAGTTGTACAACGTTCCAATCGTTATTGTACAGAAATATCAGATACACCAAATTAAAGCGTGTTCTTTTGTCTATAAATCCATGTATTTTCCGTTGATGTATTTTCAAACATCAATTTTATATTTCAATAAATTTACCGAAAAATACGATTACCACACAGTGTTTCTACTTGTAGCCACTTTGAAGGTTCATAACTCTGTCAGTTTCTAGTTAACTTCAAAATTTCCCAGAAGCATTTGGAATTATGTGAAGAAGAAGGGACTTATTTCTTAAGCGAATAATAACCGTTGATGAGACGTGGGTCCATAATTTTCAATCAGAGAATAAGCTACAAAGTTAAGTGTGGAAACATCCTTCATCTCCCCAACCAAAGATGTTCAAAACTCAGCTGTCTGCAGGAAAGGTTATGATGACGATATTCTAGGATAGGGAAGGTCCAAATTTAGTTGACTTCAAACCTTAAGGTCAAACAATAAATAGTGACAGCTACTTATTAGTGAGCTTCTGCGTTTATTGAAGTCAAAAATCACATCCAAAAGACGTGGTAACTTTTAAAAAGGCGTGATTTTGCTTCAGGATACAGCTAGATCTCATACTGCTAAAAACACAGTCCTATGCCTTCAAAATCTTGGTTTTCAACTTCTGGCTCACCCTCCATATAGTCCAGACTTGGTTCCAAACGATTTTCATCTTTTTGGCTCATTAAAAGAACAGTTGTAAGGGCATCATTATCGATCTGATGAAGAGGTCGATTAACAAGCGTTGCAAAATTTTGTGAACAGCAGGCTGAAAACCTTCTTCCAGGAAGGAATTCAAACGCTGGTTAAAAGATGAACTAAGTACGTAAAATTAGGAGGAGATTATGTTGTAAAGTAATGCTAGTATCATTTATATAAGTGCAATAAATATACAGATGTTTTTTAGTTTCACTTTACTTATTGACTTACCCTCTTATTACTTTTATCTGACAAGTGAATTGCAAAAAAAGACCCATTAAATAAAAAGTGTAAGTAAACCATATTTCAAGTGTAATCCAAGGATTAGAGATCTATTTCCGCAAACGCACATAATTTTGATATTATAAATATACATTGTGTAAGTACACCAAATTTCAAGTGTAATCCAAGGATTAGATTTCTATTTCCGACAAACGCACATAATTTTGATATTACAAATACAGATTGTGTAAGTACACCAAATTTCAAGTGTAATCCAAGGATTAGAGATCTATTTCCGCAAACGCACATAATTTTGATATTATAAATATACATTGTGTAAGTACACCAAATTTCAAGTGTAATCCAAGGATTAGATTTCTATTTCCGCAAACGTACATAATTTCGATATTATAAATATACATTGTGTAAGTAGGCTTACACCAAATTTTAAGTGCAATCCAAGGATTAGATTTCTATTTCTGACAAACGCACATAATTTTGATATTATAAATATAGATTGTGTAAGTACACCAAATTTCAAGTGCAATCCAAGGATTAGATTTCTATTTCCGATAAACGCACATAATTTTGATATTATAAATACAGATTGTGTAAGTACACCAAATTTCAAGTGTAATCCAAGGATTAGATTTCTATTTCCGCAAACGCACATAATTTCGATATTATAAATATACATTGTGTAAGTAGGGCTACACCAAATTTCAAGTGCAATCCAAGGATTAGATTTCTATTTATGACAAACGCACATAATTTTGATATTATAAATATAGATTGTGTAAGTACACCAAATTTCAAGTGTAATCCAAGGATTAGATTTCTATTTCCGACAAACGCACATAATTTTGATATTACAAATAAAGATTGTGTAAGTACACCAAATTTCGAGGGCAATCCAAAAATTAGATTTCTATTTCCGCAAACGCACATAATTTTGATATTATAAATATACATTATGTAAGTACACCAAATTTCAAGTGTAATCCAAGGTTTAGATTTCTATTTCCGATAAACGCACATAATTTTGATATTATAAATACAGACTGTGTAAGTACACCAAATTTCAAGTGTAATCCAAGGATTAGATTTCTATTTCCGATAAACGCACATAATTTTGATATTACAAATACAGATTGTGTAAGTACACCAAATTTCAAGTGTAATCCAAGGATTAGTTTCTATTTCTGCAAATGCACATAATTTTGATATTATAAATATACATTGTGTAAGTACACCAAATTTCAAGTGCAATCCAAGGATTAGATTTCTATTTCCGATAAACGCACATAATTTGGTATTATAAATACAGATTGTGTAAGTACACCAAATTTCAAGTATAATCCAAGGATTAGATTTCTATTTCCGCAAACGTACATAATTTCGATATTATAAATATACATGGTGTAAGTAGGCTTACACCAAATTTTAAGTGCAATCCAAGGATTAGATTTCTATTTCTGACAAACGCACATAATTTTGATATTATAAATATAGATTGTGTAAGTACACCAAATTTCAAGTGCAATCCAAGGATTAGATTTCTATTTCCGATAAACGCACATAATTTTGATATTATAAATACAGATTGTGTAAGTACACCAAATTTCAAGTGTAATCCAAGGATTAGATTTCTATTTCCGCAAACGCACATAATTTAGATATTATAAATATACATTGTGTAAGTAGGCCTACACCAAATTTCAAGTGCAATCCAAGGATTAGATTTCTATTTATGACAAACGCACATAATTTTGATATTATAAATATAGATTGTGTAAGTACACCAAATTTCAAGTGTAATCCAAGGATTAGATTTCTATTTCCGCAAACGCACATAATTTTGATATTATAAATATACATTATGTAAGTACACCATATTTCAAGTGTAATCCAAGGTTTAGATTTCTATTTCCGATAAATGCACATAATTTTGATATTATAAATACAAACTGTGTAAGTACACCAAATTTCAAGTGTAATCCAAGGATTAGATTTCTATTTCCGATAAACGCACATAATTTTGATATTACAAATACAGATTGTGTAAGTACACCAAATTTCAAGTGTAATCCAAGGATCAGTTTCTATTTCTGCAAATGCACATAATTTTGATATTATAAATATACATTGTGTAAGTACACCAAATTTCAAGTGTAATCCAAGGATTAGATTTCTATTTCCGACAAACGCACATAATTTTGATATTACAAATACAGATTGTGTAAGTACACCAAATTTCGAGTGCAATCCAAAAATTAGATTTCTATTTCCGCAAACACACATAATTTTGATGTTATAAATATACATTATGTAAGTACACCAAATTTCAAGTGTAATCCAAGGATTAGATTTCTATTTCCGATAAACGCACATAATTTTGATATTATAAATATACATTGTGTAAGTAGGCCTACACCAAATTTCAAGTGTAATCCAAAATTAGATTTCTATTTCCGATAAACGCACATAATTTTGATATTACAATACAGATTGTGTAAGTACACCAAATTTCGAGTGCAATCCAAAAATTAGATTTCTATTTCCGCAAACGCACATAATTTTGATATTATAAATATACATTATGTAAGTACACACAAATTTCAAGTGTAATCCAAGGATTAGATTTCTATTTCCGATAAACGCACATAATTTTGATATTACAAATACAGATTATGTAAGTACACCAAATTTCAAGTGTAATCCAAGGATTAGATTTCTATTTCCGATAAACGCACATAATTTTGACATTACAAATACAGATTGTGTAAGTACACCAAATTTCAAGTGTAATCCAAGGATTAGATTTCTATTTCCGCAAACGCACATAATTTCGATATTATAAATATACATTGTGTAAGTAGGCCTACACCAAATTTCAAGTGAAATCCAAGGATTAGATTTCTATTTCCGATAAACGCACATAATTTTGATATTATAAATACAGATTGTGTAAGTACACCAAATTTCGAGTGCAATCCAAAAATTAGATTTCTATTTCCGCAAACGCACATAATTTTGATATTATAAATATACATTATGTAAGTACACCAAATTTCAAGTGTAATCCAAGGATTAGATTTCTATTTCCGATAAACGCACATAATTTTGATATTACAAATACAGATTGTGTAAGTACACCAAATTTCAAGTGTAATCCAAGGATTATATTTCTATTTCTGACAAACGCACATAATTTTGATATATATATAGATCAAAGTTTATTAACTGTAATGAAAATTATATATTTTAAGTTAATAAATTAAATACAGGCTGTAGTATGGAATGTAACTATAAAATTGGGGACTCGGTCCTCGATGTGACTAAAGTACTGCTTAGTCTGCTGTATCTCTGAACTGCTTACCTTAAGGTTCTTAGTTCTAGCCACGTTAAAAAAATTTATTAAATTCAGAGTTTCATTACTCTGTCAACACTTTGGAATTCATTCAAAGTCGTTTCGATCTGTCAGAATTGTGATGTTTAACCGGAAGTTCTCGAGAGTGACAGAATGACAGCTGTCAAGTGGCAAATGACAAAGTAGTTTTAGCTCACACTATTGTTATTTATGGTAATTACATGCATACATTATTCCTTACTAACAGTAGGCTGTTTTATGGTAACAATATGCGTAGAGGAACTGAATTTGTGGCGGAGAATAAATTAAAAGTCCTAATTACAGGGATAAACATGTTGCATAAATGTAACACTGATTAGACTAGACTGAATCTTATACTGGGAAAGAAATGCTTTAATGAATTTCCATTGGATACATGCCATCACTGTTATCAGAGACGGGACCATGAACTTTAAAATATGTTCTGAGTGGATTTTAAAACGTTTTACACTTTCCAAGGAATTGTCTTGACTTAAAATCTAAACTGTTCCCAATTACTGTTTACACTCTGTCCTGCACTTGATACAGCCTATCTTTGAACTAGGTTCGACAGGTATTCCAAATATTTTGTCGAGAAAGGTAATGACGGAAAAAATATATTTCTATAATTATTGGCAAAATCTATGTTGTTTGATCAATGTAAACATACAAACCTTTAATTCGATGAGTTTTAGTATCAAGGAAATTATAAGCAGTTTAAATGTGAATTATAGGAGAAATTGGAGATTGGAATTACAGAAGAGTGAGAAACAGACGTTATACAGAGAGCTGGGATTTGGATGTGAACTATCTGCAGTGTGATGACGGACGTCTGTTGAGGGGAACTTATTTTTTTAAACAAGTACGAGCGTACACTTACAAAACAGCTCTTTGTGTCATATATAAGAGGAAGAAGACATTATGCATTTTGTGTGAGTTTGTTCCGTTTTGAAACACGTAAGATTAACTTCCAAATGAGCTTAGTTTGACAGATGTTGCGAAGTCTTTAAATGGTAGAGACTGTATTTCGCTAAGCAAACACTGCAAGGCAGCTTGGCAGTATCGCCATCAATTAATGGAAGAATGGAATTATTAACCTTATTTTAATTATTTTTCTTTGTATTAAAATTTGTAATTTTTAGTTTGGTTTTATCAATGTTCTTTTTGTTTAAGTTTGTACCTGAAGAAAGCCAGGAACTCCTCAGACGGCGTTTCGGCCATGAGAACTGTGCTTTGTTTAATGAATAATATTTATACTCATGTTATTTGGAACTGTAATTTTATTTCTTTTATGTAAGTATGCTTAGGCGTATATTATTTTTGCCAAATAAAGCACTTATTCTATTCTAAAACGTTTTACATATGTAGTGTATGTTAACCAGTAAAAACGTATTCTTTCACAAAATAATCTGTACAAAAACATTACACAAACTTTTTGACATTCAAATACTTTCACAAAATTGTTGGTTTGGAAGACAGCCTACCGACCTGACCTAACCTAACCTAGCCTACCGACAAAAAAAATCGGCCTACCTTCTCAAAACCGGTTCACCAGATTTTGTTGAAACCGTTAATATATGACGATTCATAATTGAAGTCAGTGTAGACCTATCAAATTTGAAATAAGGCTTAAACACGGATAAGGCCTCATCAGAAATTTTAAGCGTTTTTTATTAAAAAATTAGGAAAAATTTTTAAAATATTCTGAGACTTTGGTTGTTTAGAATATGTTTGATATGTGTATAATTCACTATTGAATAAGACCCACAAGGCAATAAAGAAATTAATCAGAAGGAAATACAGAAATTTAAATTAGCAATGGAAATTAGGGAAATTACGACATAAATTTTCCAGATTTAAAATGAAAAAGAAAAACACAAAAATTATAATTTGGTATTTACAGAAAGGACACATATGCAGACAAATAATTAAGACAAAGTTTTGCCACCTATTAGAGCATAAATTAGCGGCATTTTGGCACCTTACTATTTAACAGATTATTAAATATACCATTAAGTAAAGAAGAATATAAAAATAATTAAATATTTCTACTAGTCCAGAATAACGATTATTAAAATTAAAAAAAAAATACGTGTGGCACTTGGGGTAGTGCCGACAGAAGTGAAAACTTTTATGATCGCATTAAAAAAAAAATTATTCAATGAAAAAAATATTTGATGTTTTTACAAATTAAAAAATTCAAGTAAAATTATTACCTTTATTTAATATCCGATCTCAATTATTAATAATTTATAACACAAAAAAGTGGACAGTCGCGGGACTGGCCGACAAAAGTGACTACTTTTGGCATGCCTGACCGTGTACTTTTTCCCTAAAACGATTTAATTATTTGTATAAAAATGTAGATGCACACAGAAAGTGGTTTAATAGTCTACGTATAATGATAAATATAATATTTGTGATTCTGGGTTTCAAAAATTGGTTAAATTTATTAAATAATTTAACTACACAAAATTAGAAAATACACATTTTTATAATTAACAAGAACAATAAACAAAACTTCAATTGAAATTATATTAAAGCAACAGCTGTTGTGCGAATCATCTGTTTAGAAGTAGTCACTTCAAGTGTACATATACACAAGAACAATTATATACGCTGTGAGGAACGCGTTACGGATCCAAGCGTGACGTGAAGCAAATGTTTATTATACCCACGTTTTGTCAGCCGCGACCATAAAAGTTTTCACTTCCAAAAAGAAGAGAATTCAATAGAAACAGAGCCAATGCACTAGTAGGGCCTAATGAAAGAAGAATATGCCCATCTCAAGGACATTGATTAACCACTTCAACAATTAAAGAGTACTTCTTCAACTTCAATGTATTGATTCAGCAAAAATTCCCCTATTAAATATAAACTGTTTTCCAGTTTTTGTTTTTCGAAGCTTTACAGTTAATCTGAATAGAGCCTATGTTTCTGTTCATTTGGAACTTGAGATAATGAACAGCACTTACGTTATACAGATTGCAGGCTAAGACCCTCTCCCTGGTAATTTTACAAATATAAATAATTAAAGTTCAAAGATTATTCCGAATAATCGCTTCAAAACAATCTCGGATGCTGGGCCGCTGGAGCCTCGAGGCAAGGCCCGAACCAAGGCACGGCCGAGTTGAATGTTTTTATTTTGACAGGCCCCGAAAACGCCAAGTCATGTTCTTTAGATCTATCTCGCTTTCAATTAATCGAACGGTTTAGTGCCGTCATTGTCCGCTTGGTTCGCTGTTTTACTGTTTGGCCAATCGGAAGCAGGCTTTGCATGGCTAAAGCTAATTAGCGTCAGGTTTTACTTGTCAACTCAATAATTAATCGTTTCCTTTCATTTCTTGACCAACTTCTAATTGATCTTCATAATATTAATGTATTTTATCAAAACAGTTTGCTTTCGGTTTCTTGACGGACATCTAGGTGTACCGCCAAATGAGTACGCCCTATTCGGGAAATTATGGAACTCAAAATAGGTTTGTAGTCTCAATAGTGTGTGCGGACCACATTGCATATATTTCTTATAAGACATTATGTTAATTAAGGATACAAGTTAATCCGCTATTTGTTAACACAAAATTATGTTTTATATCTCATTTTAAAAGTTTCGTTTATTTTCCTCCTGTAACTTTAAAAACAAAAAATATTCCCACATACAATCCAATTAAGTCTTACAGAAAATAATTCGTTATTGAACCAAAAATAAAAATAATGTTTTCTCTTCCTTTTTATTTTAATTACGATAATTAATTAATAATAATTTATTTTAATTCGAAAACACGACAAATTAAAATAGCTAGTTTTAAACAAAATAACCTGAAACTTATTACAGCCCATCATCACCTGTTCAATGAAATCAACTGATCGTTACCAATTAATATAAAACAACTGGTCTTTTAGTATTACCTATTCCTCAAACTTAAACTAATGATTCATTTCATATATTTACATCGGTTAAAAGTCTGTTGTAATTTCCGTAGTGTAGTGGTTATCACGTGCGTCTCACGCGCAAAAGGTCCCCGGTACGATCCCGGGCGGAAACAGGGAAATTTTAATTATAATTAATTTAATATGAGACTTGCGATGCGCAAAAAAATACACTGTTATGTATCAATACAAATTTGTGCACTCGCATCACGAAAAATCCAACATCACAACCACCGTAAAATCATGATACATGTTACTTTTTTTTAAAAGAACTAGGTATATAAATTTGTTTACGTAACATGTCGAAACCTGAAGCGATATATAGGACGTGCAAAAACTATATACTGTCGGAACCATTATTGCTTCTAGTTTCAAACGATGCCCCATATTAAATAAATAAAAATAAAAAATTTGTCCCTTAAGATTTACCCCTAAATTATTGTCAATCTCTACTTTCTGAATTCGGGCCGCTTTAAGACAATTTACGCAGAATTATATAGTTATCGGTCACGTGATTTGCGAGTAAGGAGTGCATTACCGACGGACACGCGCGTGACTTTGTAAGGGCCCTCGGCTTCACCTGATCCAGAAAAAACTAAAAATTTATAAATAGCAATAAAATGCAATTTAGACTTTGGTCGCAAGTTTTAAAATGAAATATTAGTACAACCCAATGGCCGAAAACAATGAAGATAAACGTACTAGAAGTACAGCCACCTTTATAAAAAGTGTGCTCGATATTATCGGCTAAAGTCCAAGTAATTGGACTATCCGCCCCTCTACGAACGCTGCAACCTGCCAGGACAGAGGGTGGGGAAGTTTGATAAAATATACAGTACTATTATCTATTTAACTGTAGTTAAAAAACACTTTGCCGCAAGATGCCACAAGCAGCTCCAGTCCCCTCGCAGGCTGTACAAATGTAATAAACAACGATTAACACTTTTATTACAATAATACAGTACAGGCTCTATTAAAATGCCTACGGACCCTAGGTATGTTGTTCCAGTACATCGTGACAGATGTTAGCAGTTAAAATTAACACATAATATGGTAGTTAATTGCAGTCGTCCGCAATGCAGCGAGTTTGATTGATGCCACGGCCCACAGAATAAGACGTAAAGAACTAGTTTTTGTCGCGTGTCGCATTAGGAATTCCGCGCGCGAGACATTCCTACCAGCTCGAGGAATCCATAGCCTATATCTGGTGCGGGTTACCCGGTCATTGTGTATCGCTGGATGTTTTCTTTCGCTCTTCTCTCGTCAGATAAACAAACGTTTCAATTGATGACGGACTCCAATTTGAAGCGATCGTCAAAGGCGGGGCATCCAACAAAACTGCCGACAATTGGTATTTTTACACTTAATCGCCACTGAAAAGTAAGCTGTCGAACCTGTCCTCATGGTAGTACTTAAAAATTACCTTAAAAACCTATTCAAATTAAGAACATGATTTTAACGTAGGTCTGGGTTGATTTTCTTATTAACACGTATCGTGTTTTAGGACTGAATGTAATGGATTTTCGCGTCGCGTGATGCCAGTGCAAAATTTACATTGGTAGTTATGTAAAAGATTAGTTGTTTTATAGGTTATAATAAGTTTTAGGTTATGTCGTTAAAAACTAGCTATGTTATACTCGTAGTAAAACATCAGTTGTTTTATATTAATTAGTAACGATCAGCTGATTTCACTGAACAGCTGATTGGTATAAATTTTAGGTTATGTTGTTAAAAAGTAGCTACTGAACAGCTGATTTCACTGAATCAGCTGATTTCACTGAACAGCTGATAGGTATAAGTTTTAGGTTATGTTGTTCAAAAGTAGCTATGTTATAGTAAAAGATCAGTTGTTTTATATTAATTAATAAAGATCAGCTGATTTCACTGAACAGCGGATAGTATAAGTTTTAGATTATGTTGTTAAAAAGTAGCTATGTTATAGTAAAAGATCAGTTATTTTCTATTAATCCGTAACTATCAGCTGATTTCATTGAACAACTGATAGGATATAATAAGTTTAAGTTTTAGGTTATGTTGTTAAAAACTAGCTATATTACTGGCTATTTACTGCATTTAAATCACTTATCCTTAAAGCCATGTCATATTTTAAATCCGATTTCAATGAGATTTTGTCAATGAGGATGTTATGAGGGTCTGATTTTTTGTTCTTATAAATCTCAAACTCTTTAATCGCATCCGATATTTATATTTATTTCAATAAATAATATAAACCTAACAGACGCACCGTGACTGATAAAACTAACGGGTGAAGACACTACTACTGATAAAGACTCCGCAGTTCGGAATTAACGACATAGGCTACGAGTTGCACGTAGCGTTTGGCCAAACCAAATTTTATCGTGTGTATTTTAATCGTGTAATTGCGTTTAGTGTTGTGATGTGTGTTTTCAATGTTTTGTTAACTTTGTGACGACCTCGACAGAGGGATTTGACATTCTGTATTACGGCCTGAAAATGAAACAGTAAGGTTTCGAAACCGCGGTAGCCTTTACGAGGTGAGTAAAAAGACCCCTAGACGGGAAAATAGGTCATAATCCTAATTATCTAAATACTTGGTCCGGTGGCTATGTTGCAATAATGAGAATAGAAATAAATACGCTCTGACTGCCTTGACAGGGGGGCAATCATAAAAATATCGTTCATGATTTTTTACCACTTTTTAAATACTTCGTATAGTAAAAAAGTAAAAAGCAAATATAGTTTTCTGAACTGAAAACAATTCCTTTAAGCATTTACTGAATATTGTTTTGGCTTCTGTAACTTAACAATGTCTCCGACTACGCTGCTAGCACATATATTTGAGGTTATACACATCACTGCACTAGGTTACAAAGGTTTCGTCATCTTCCGCGTCTGCATATAAGTTTCTGCTTTGTTGCATCTTCAGTACGTGAATCATGCGCTCTTAACCGTGCCTGTAAAGCCCATGCGCATACATGACTGCTATGGCATTGAATATAAACGTACTACAAGTACAGCCACCATTATAAAAAAGTACTCGATATCAGCAGCTAAAGTCCAAGTAACTGGACTATCTGCCGCTACAAACTCTGCAATCTGCAAGGACAGGAAGACGTTTGAGAATGTAGCACTATTATCTATTCAACTAGTTTAACACTCTGCCGCAAGATGGCCACCAGCAGTGACGTCACATATCTCTCATAAAGGTTATCATTCTAGGATAGGTTTATATTCAATGG